>PVKU01004146.1:0-155338 GCA_004027475.1 Anoura caudifer
GCCTTCCACTCTCGATGTGTTCAAAGGCATTCTCTCGCTTTTGTAAAGCACCCCCAATGTGAAGAAATGAGAACTCTAAAAGAGGTTAAGGAATCTGAACGACAGAATTAGAAGTCCAACATCCACCGAACAGGGAGTACCCAGAGAAGATGGAAATAACAGTGCAATATTCAAATATGACCTGGCTCAAATATGTCAGAGCTGATGAGAGCAGGCATCTTCAGACTCAGGAAAGAAAATGAGGTGTATGGCAAAGTAAGGAAAAATAGTGTAATACCTATAGAATAAGGTTCAGAAGCACCAAAGACCTTCGGAGATATGGGAAGAAATGAAAGGAGAAAATGTGGGAGGCTCTTCTGCAAACCCAAAACATTTAGACTAGCAGCAAAGAACTTCTCGGTAGCAAAACAGAGGCCAGAAAACATAGTATCTTTAAACACGATAGAAAGAATTGCCAACTTAAAACTTCATATTAATGTAACCAAAACGTTGTTCTAATAATTTGAAACTTCTTTCAAGGATGGGGAGCAAAGGCATTTCAGGAAAAGACTGCATTTACCACAAACACACCTTCACCAAATGAACTTCTTAAAAATGCACGTTAGAAAAGAGAGCAGACTCTAAAAATAGTGAGACAGAACAAGAAGAGAGAGCAAAGAATCTGGTACGAATAGGGGTGACTGCTAATAAGCATCAGTTGACTAAAAGAAAGGTAAACACCAAGGTGGACCTAAAGTAAGGAATAAATTATAATATTTAAGTTTGGAGACAGGAGCTTGCAATTTATGCTTTCTATAAATGCTGTTACGTTGGGGAAGATAACAACTTTAAAAATCTATCCTACAGAAAACTTATGGGCCAAGAAGTAATACAGAAAATTTGAAGATTTAGGAGTGACTTAAAACAGCTACATCTTGAAACTTTTAGGCATCTGCTGAAACACCAAGCATAGTGCGATCCCTGGCCCTAAAGATTTCTATAAAACATAAAAATAACTAAAATTTATTGAGCTAAATATCCTAAACTTGAGGAATTAGAAAAAGAATAAACCTATAAGGAAATGTTATAAAATATGATAAGTAAGGCCCTGGCTGGTGTAGCTCAATGGATTGAGCGCGGGCCTGCAAACCAAAGGATGACAGTTCGACTCCCAGTTGGGGCACATGCCTGGGTTGCAGGCCAGTTCCCAGCAAGGGACGCACGAGAGGCAACCACACATTGCTTTTTCTCTCCCTCTCTCCTTCCCTTCCCCTCTAAAGATAAATATTAAAAAAAAAAAAGAAAATGTGATAAATAAAATTTACATTTTATTTATGTATCAGAAATTAACGACAGAAGATAAAAAGCCAAAAGGCTGGGAACTAACGTCATGAATGATTGTTTTAAATACAAAGTTAAGACAAGCGTCTGAAAAAATGAATAGAGGAAAGCAACGCATACATTTGCAGTACCACAAATCAGCAGGGGGAACCAACTACAAGTACAGTGGAAGACTTTTAAATCACAAAGGCCTCCCCTTGTTAAATGTTGAGTTGGTCTCCTGGAAAAATGTTCTAACCGGCTTTAAGGCTATGACCCTGGGCCCTGTGCTGGGGGCACGGCCCGCCAGGAAGCTCGGCGTTCGAGGGGATCACAAAGATGAAGGTGCTGAGCCAACAGCATCCGGCCAGGAGACAAATTCCACTAATTTCTATTAGTCTTAATTACGAAGCAGCGCGGCCTCGGAACGCATCACGTGGCCATTTCCAATCTAAAGTAATGGCTGTGGGAGGGCGTCCCCAGGGCCCCGTCCCCCGGGGAGCATCCCAAATACCCACACCTTCTTCCATGCATCTTAAGTCCTCCTTTCCCGCCTCTCTTCTGCAGCACCTGTTACGAGCGTGGTCAACGAGAATGTCGTTACAGGGAAGATGAGAAGCTGACTCCTGATGAAACAGCCATGTTTCAAAAGCCTTTTGTCTGTTCTAGCTGGAAAAATAAATGTCATTGGCGGCTTGTTCATGTGGGGCCTGCAGAAAGAATGGTGGGAACCACTGCAAGCAAAAAAAAACAAAAACAAAAACTCCAACTATACAATAAGTTAGCAGTAGGTCTTCCCCCCACCTGAAGAAGGCAAACCTGAAGCACAAAGATCTTAAAAAACTCTCTGAAGACCAGAAGCAGAGCCGAAAACAAAGCCAGGACATTCTGCCGGCGATCTAGCTCTCAAAGTCGTAACGTGCCTTTTGGGTCTCACTGCCCCCCCTTTTTTTCCCCAATACAAACGCTGAGCTCAAGCAGCATCCATAATCAGGTGGTGGGTACCATGGAAAAACCCTCGTTGGAAGCCCTGCCAAGTGCTGGGCCATAGGAAAAGGGATGGAATCCGATAAGGTTCCACCTTGGAAACAGATGCCCAGAAAGTGCACCACAAAAGCCGAGGCTTAAGCCAAACCCTGGTGGCCACGGCCCACCTCACTCTGTACAAACAACATTTTCAAATATTAAGATGATATAACAGTTCGGTGTCTTCCTGTTGATTTGCCATTTCATAAGACAAGCTGGCTACCAAAGGCCAGTCCCAAAAATATGTGAAGTATTCTCCTTTTTTTTTTTTTTTCCCTTGACAGAAGATAAGAAAGATCTCTGTAAAAGGATGTAGGAGTTATAAGTTTGCCTTGCATTGAGCAGAAAGCCTCACGTTTCCCAGGCAAGGAAGACCCTGTCCATTTTATCGGTGCCCAGAGAGAAGAAATGCTACCTTGCAATGGAAACTTTCTTCAGAAATGTCAACGCAAGGAGGCTGAGGGATAAAATTAAATTCTTAGGAACAATGAAAATGAATTCATTCACAAGGAAGAAACTATAAAATCTCTACTGATAAAAATATAAAAAGCTCTATACGGCAACTCTGGCTGACAGGACGCTGCTTCCAGTCCTTCCAGAAGAGAGCTCTGCTGTGAGGATGAAAGATTATTCCTCCGAATGACCCCCATGCGCACAGGAATGTGGGGATACAGGTTATGCAGCCAGGAAGCGGGCAGGCTCCTTCAGCACACTGTTCAGCAGCCAAAAAGGATGCCAAGCTTCAGACAAAGCAGCCAAAACAGAGATGTGATAACATTTTGTTCAGAGAAAAAAAAACTGTCCTCTTCTTTACAAGCAATGCCCCCGAATCCACTCCCACTGGTTTGGGAGAGAAGGGAACGCCAACGAGGAAGCCAGCTCCCGGATCTGCACATTTCACCCTCGGGAAGCATGGCCAGTCACCGAGAGTTCTGGAAGCCTGCGATCTGAGGCTGCAAAGGACTTTCATTTTTTGGCAGCTTCTTCTATTCCTGAACCGCTCCGGGAGGACACTTGAAAGCTAAGGTCCCTATTGTTGGAACCACGACACCCCTAAGGGAGCCAAGAGTTTCGCTCCTCTGGTGAGTCTGTGTTCCTAAGGTCCACCTCCTCCAGGCCCTTCGTCAACAACAGCCTCTCCAGCGTCTTAAAATAGGTTTTCAACTGCGTGAGGATTTCCTGTGGAACTCAGGTTCAAAAATGTTTGTTCCTCCATAGGAACAGATCTTGCTTAATCACTTTTCTTGCTCCTGGCCCGGTTCCTCGGGTAAAGACGCTGCATCTCAGGAAGAGACACAGGGGCACACACACTAAGATAACACAACCTGTTGTTGCCAGCGCCGAGAAGTGAAGCTTAAAGGCCGAGATCCTTCGCCCACAGTCTGCATCAACGGCAAAAAATCCATGTTTTCCAGAAATACGACCTTTCGGTCATGTGAAGAAATGCAGAAAACATCAGTTTTTAACTGCATTTAACAGTGAGGTTTTGTTGGGGTTTTTTTTGTTGTTGTTATTTTTAACACGTGCCAATGAAACCCACCTCTATCTAAGACAGGAATTGGGCTCCGGGCACCATGCAACCACTTGACATTTAAAGGTAACACCCCAGAGAGATCCTATCAGCCAAGAAGCTGAGTCGGGACAGCGACACGTCACCGCCACCACCATCATCTTCGCTGCCATCGCTGTCACCATCGGCATCCAACATTTATGGCTTTCCTCCGCTGGAAAACCCAGCAAGTCTCAGAGGGCGTCACCCATGTGGGATGTTTCCCGTGCATGCAAAGTAGCTTCGTTCGGCATCTCTCCTACTTTGAAACACTCACAGTGAGTCATGTCCACTCGAGATTCATTTACAAAGAGAAGAAAATATTAACTACAGCAAGACCCTGTTTGACTTTAAAAACAGAAACATGAAGACGACAAGTTTGAAAAGCGGCTTTTCTGCTCTCTGACCGAACAGTGTTTTAACTCCTTGTTCGTAGAAATGTGAGGAACAATTCTAAGTCCCGCAGAAAAGAAAGGGTTTTCAGGGACTCCTTTCTCAGACCTGATGAACTTGCCTGTCTGCGCAAGCTCTTTCAGAGTGCCTTGTCTAAGATTCGTCCACGCTAAGTGTGTGCTCAAAGGCGGTTTGCAGCATCTCTTTAACTTCCTGAGGTTCAGGTAGCCTCCCCCACTCCATCCAGGTGAGGGACGGTGCCACGGTTGGAGTACATCCTGTCCAGAGTGTAAGCTGCCTGGGACAGAGTCCCACTCATAACACCACAGAAAGGAAGCTGGGTGGAAGCAACTGAGAAGTTCTCCCAGGAGGGTGTGTTTGCAGCACCCTGGGTCCCTTGCTTCTTTCTCTAGTACCGTATTTTGCCGTGTATGATGCACACTTTTGGCCCAACCTTTTGAGGCAAAAAGAAGGATGTGCATTATACCTGGGTAGTGCTAATTCTGTATCTATATAAACGTACTTATGCTTCTGCGTTGAAAGTAACTCCAGAAAACAATGATATCCATATGCAAAATAATACCGTTGAATACAATCATCGGTTTTATATGTAAATAAAAATCTGAAATAAAAAAATTAAAATGAAAGATTTTTTTCCCCTGAGAGTTTGGGACAAAAACATGGATGTGCATTATACACAGCAAAATACAGTAAATGGGCTAACAGCCTCTCTTCCAAAGGCCAAAATTCTACACGGGCCCACCGAGCCTCTTCACCCAACCAAAGAAGAAATACACTTTATTTCTGCCGACTCAATTTTCATGAGGGGCAGAAAAGACTTGAAAAGGCCACCACGCCCCACCCTGGCTGTCCTGGAGGGGACATACATCACAGTCACACACAAGCGCCGTGGTCTGAACTCCCCCTGGCTGTCAGGAGTGGCTGGGGGTGGGAGGGGTCGTTCGAGGACAGCAAGACACAGCCAACGCCACCACCGTGCGGAGGATGTCACCGAACACCTTAGACGACTGGCAATTCAAGGAGATGGCCCTGGTATTTCCCAGTCATTACTACGTATTTGACCAGAGACATGTGTGACGACCGCCTGCTACTTCGCAGGCAACAAACCTTTTAGGCAAATACAACCGTCTGCCTCAAAGTACTCCCAGGGAAATGACCCAGTCTCAAGAGTCCAGTTCCTAGAAGACGTGTTTCACTAAACCCGATATTCAAGCAGGACTTAAAGGCCGTACAACTGAACAAACAAGGGGATGGCCTCCTGGCCACTATAAAGCTGGCCCTCCTAGTTCATGTCCACAAAGCAAATTTGACAGAAGGTATTGTGACAGTTTAAAAAAGGATGCACATACATCTTTATTTCATTTTATTTGTATCCTTGCCCAAGGACATGCGTATTGATTTGAGAGAGAAGGAAAGGAAGAGAAAGAGGGAGGGAAACATCGATTGGCTGCCTCTTGTTCACGCCCCAACTGGAGACAAAACCTGCAACGCGGGTTTGTCCCCTGACCGGGAATCGAACCTGTGACCTTTCAGTTCACAGGATGATGCCCAACCAACAGAGCCACACCGGCTAGGGCCATACATTCACAATCTACCCCGATACAATACCTTGGAAAGTAAGAGCCATCCTTTTTCTTAACTTTTCTTAACTTTCTTAATTTAGTTATCAACTCCTTCAAAGGGTCATGACGCAACACTAGAGGCAAAGTCAGACATCTAAGCCTGTAAGAATTTTTATGAGTGTCTTTGAGCCAAACTGATGATAATTGCCAGGAAGCAACATCTCAATGGACTGAGAAAATGCTCAGGAAAGTGGCAGTTTTGCTCCTTACTTATACATCAGAATCAAAGGAGAACATGTAAGGGGGTTCCACTGTCACTGTTGGTATTTAGCTAGAAAAGGGGAGCAAAGAGAACTGGACACTGAACTTCACAAACTGGGGAGCATGGGCCTGCCTGCTAGCCAAGAAGCTGGAGCCTCACAGTCCAGGGGACCGCAGCCATGCCCACCAAGGGGATCAACACTCCTCCCTCCCCCGCTCCGGTCCCAGATTGTTGGGGGCACAGGGGGCGGTGCTGGACCTCAGAGGCCCATCAATCTACCTAAGGGAAGAACCCATTCAAAGCCCGTGAG
This sequence comes from Anoura caudifer, assembly GCA_004027475.1. Taxonomy (NCBI): domain Eukaryota; kingdom Metazoa; phylum Chordata; class Mammalia; order Chiroptera; family Phyllostomidae; genus Anoura; species Anoura caudifer. Next base: position 6,423 of record PVKU01004146.1, read on the forward strand.
AGCTTGAGAAGTTCATTGGTTCTTATAAAAGGCACCTGGTCCGTCCCAAACTGTCTGTCTCTCTCTCTCTGTCTCTCTCTCTTTCTCCTCCCCCCTCCCACCCAGTAATGTGCTCCCATGTTCTCTCTCCTCTGCAGCCGCAGCCATGGGGACTCTGCCATTGGAGCAGCCGACACGAGCTAAGCTACTGGAATGGGCACTGAGACCGCTGAGCAGCCACCAGCAGGCTCCAAAGGACTGAGCTTGGGCACGAAGCAGACACTCTGGACACTGGCTTTTGCTCTGGCCTTGCTGCAGACACAATTGGACTCTTCCCATGGGGAGACAGAGGGAGATGGGGCATTGGAAACCCAGGGGGAAGCTTCCATCTCCACACAAATAAAGGACCCCGCACCACCACCACCTCCCGTGTGGGGGTGCTTGGAATGCTCTCCTCAGGACCCCAAGGAAGAGTCTGATTTCCACCGACAGCAACAGGGAGGCCACTGGTGGCAGATGAGGGAGGCGGGAGAACGCAGAGCAGGGCAATCTCTGGGACTGGATAAACAGTAAAACAATAAACACATATGTCTTTCACGTAGTGAGTACAGGAGAGTTAACAGTTAGCAATTAACTCAAAAACAGTAAAATCGAGGGGGTCTGTGCTCTCTGCTCCGGTGGGACACTGTGCCCTGAGGGGGCTGGAAAAGGAAATTACCCTGATATTCCAAAGGGATGTTACTGGGGATGGAAAAAGACTGTGGCCAGGCTCCGAGAAGATCAAGCTCAACCATCGTCAAGGGCTATTCGGGCCTAGGACACGACTACTGGCCCTAGGACGTGACTAGCCTTCAGTTAAGAGGTTTTAACGGCAGAGCATCCTCTGCGGTTACTTCCGGTCTCTTGAGTTTTTCATGCTGCCGTGCAGGCTCCGCTGGACTTGTCAGGTTTACTCTGAGGCCCCTTTTTAGACACAGAGCAGAAAAAAACAAAACAACACAAAAATAACCTCTATGAAGGGGAGAAAAGGCAGAGGCGGACAATAAATTGAACCATCGCAGACAGAAAGCAGAGTTTAAAGAGCAGGGTACACGAAGGCCCCTTTACCTCTTCCCCCCTTTCCATTCCCCAGGAATTCATCGCCGAGCCCTGGGGACTGTCCCTCCCAACGACTTCTCTGCGTTCTTGTCCCCAAGGGCCGGGAACCACATTCTAGAATGTTCTTTCCACCATTCTACTCTCAACAAGGCTCAACGTGAAAACCATACCCAACGCAATTCTATCACTGCTTTTGAAGCAGAATACTTAACAAATTTTGAAATTAGTTACCTAATATTTGTAGAATTTTACGCTTCGTCTCATTCCAGAAGAAAAATGTCATCTGAGGCCGAAGGTTTCTCAGTGCACATGGACTTAATGCAGAGCTCAGTCTGCCTGCTCGCACGCAGAACTGTCAGAGGTGCAGATGCCACCGCAGGGCAGGAGGAGGCACAGACCAACCGATATTCCCTCGGGATATTTCCCCTGAATGGGCTGGGACTAGAGGCCAGATGCTCTGAGGACGGGCTGGCTGCCTCGGGCCATGCCAAGGAAACTGACGTTCTCCAGAGTTGACACAGTTTCACCTATTCTTATGCGAGAAAACTCCAGTGGGTCAGATGGACTAGGAACCAGGACAGGTGACAGCTCAATATATGATGAGCCTCTACGTTATCCTAACGGTAGCCTGTATCTTACTTACCAAAAAGAAGTTAAAGCCATTTAAAATATATGAGGGGGGACCCCCCCCCCCAAAAAAAAGAGGAAGTATCTTCTGGAGAGCAGGCCCCTTGTACTACAGGCTTCCCCTGCTAGGTGAGTGTTCTAGGAGACCATCTGGATCAGTGAGCCAGCTGGTGTTGTTGTGAGAGGCTACATTTGGCTTTGGTGAATGTTTTTAAAAGACTCTCTCAACACATTTGCGCATTCCATGATTTGTGATTTACGAGCACACCTGCCCTCACCGTGCTGAGGGCTTCTGACCAAACCCCCATGTTCTTCTTACTTCCCTCCTCCAAAAATCTATACCAATACCTGAAGACAACGCACCAAGAACCTCCAAGCACCAATGAGACAAAAAGTATAAATAACATCATACAAATTATTTAAAACAACAAAAAACAACTCATCATACTGACATTCGGAAAAGTCTAGCACCAAAACCAGTATGAACGGCTCTACAAATGGGTTAGAAAATGTATTTCTTTAAATGGTATTTGCGCCCTTGACTTCCAAGGGTGATGAGCAGTTTCAAAGAGGAAAAAAAGCTGAAGAGAAACAAAAGCGCAGTTTGACTTGAACCTTACGACCGACCGCCTTTAGAGTCCACCCACCTGAGGTTTAAGTAGGTCAGCATCTGCAGGTTCACGATGGCCTCGGGGATGACTCTGATACAATTGTGGTGCAGGTTAAGGGTTTCCAGCGACACGAAGTGGCACAGTTCCGTCGGGACTTCAACCAGTCTGTTTTTCGACAAATCTGCGAGAAAAGGGAGGAACATTCTATCACTGCATCTTCAACAGAACCCAGGACAGTTTTACCAACTATCACACTTTTTTCCTAACATGTCTGGAAATAGTCACCGTAGCCCACATTTAGGTCAACGTGATCATTTTCTGCACCACCGTGAGCGCGGCGCTGCGACCTCCATTCGTTAGCGTGTTAGCCCACGTCGCACGGAAAAGCAAAAGTACTGCTGCAGCGGGTTTAGCTCTCGATGTTAATTTGTGAATTCAGGGCAGCAAGAAGGGTAACTGAATCAACATTTACTTTCCACGCCATCTGAAAACTATTTCAAAATTATTCTCCCTTAGACAAGTATGCAAAACTGTGTCCTTTGATATATCTGAGTACGTGGATTTGCCCCAGCATTTAATTTTGCATTCATAACATGCATGATCTCTCGCAACATGACTTCTGTATCTTCTGCAAGCAAGCACATCGCAGATGCCACACAAAGACGCCATTCCCCAGATCACTGACGCCTGCAACGCACAGGGAGGACCCGCGCTGTGTGTCTGCCGCACGGCCTGCGGTAAATAAGACTGGGCTCGCTGGGCCAAACGCTCCCTCGGTCTACAGAGCAAAGCAAACACCTGTGAAGTTTACACTGTCACCGTTGCAACGATAAAAAATGCAGCACAGCCCTTCAGGCCTAAATCTGGGAAGGGCGGCGATTTGCTGTCAAATGCCGCAGAGCACTGAATACGAACCAAGAGCCACCCCTCTGAAAATGGTAACTGGGCTATGACGGGTCACCCCTACGTCAGCAGGAGGGACTCAATTTAAGGAAACTTAAATAGGTCAACATGACGACGAGACAGCCGTCACAGAGCCGCCTTCGTGACGGCCCTCCCCACCCACGGATCCGTAAACAAACAGAAAACAGGCTTGATGACTTCACAGGGGATTCTAAGAAACTCTGAAGGGACAGTTCTGGTAATATTTAAACTATTCTAAACCATGTAAAAAAAAGTTTCCAAATTCTCATGTAAACAGGTTTAATACGGATGCTCTGACCTCACAAAGGAAGTACATGCGCATCCCTTCCCAGGACCGACCTCGGTCCTAAATCTGAAAATCGGCAAAGAGACATGAGCGCTCTGTAAACAGATGGCATACTACGGCTAACAGGGACCTCGCAATGAACGCGAGGCTTCTGGACCATGCGCACCGTTCAAGCGCGCAACCCGGTGCTCTCCAGGAATTCTGCCAAAGCGAGCGCGCTCAGCACCACACCCCGGTTTCAGAGCACGTGTGCTCCTTCCCGGGGCCGTCGTTCAGTAAAAGGAGGGCAGCTGTAAACACGACCGAGAGGACGTGCTTTCATTTACTGCTACCTCGTGGACACCTAGAAATGTTGCCATCACAGACAATCCCTGCTACTATGGCTGCTAGTACTATTGACTGTTCTTATCTGGAGGTACCAGTCCATGACACGGGATAAGACAAGAAAGGACAAACCAAAATGGGAAAGGAAAACACAAAATTTTACCGCCCCCACGGACTGGTACAGTGACGTGGTCATTGTTCACACATGCGCATTCCAGCCCCCTCGCCTTGGCTGCCAGGTGACGTCGATGTCGTGCAAACCGTTCTTGCTACCTTAACCATGGCTGGACTTTTTCTGGACAGACCTTGTATATACGCATATGTATAAATAGTACGGATTGCATATCATAACATACATAAACTTATGTAGACAATAACTTCCCACCAGCATTCTTATCCTTTCTCCACACAGAGAATTTCACTTCATCGGACAAGAAAGGAGGCCGCAGCAAACCATGGAGCCCCGCGTACTAAATCAAGTGAAATGATTGGGACGGGCTTCCTTTCAGGAACGCTTACAGCCCAAACAGACAGAAACTCCAGACGCTCCTTGGGTTCGTTCTTCCTGAAACCCCGCCACGCGTGGTGGCCATCTCTGCGCGCTGTGATGCTGGAAACCGACCCCGAAAACGGTTACGCGCTGCGCCCCTCAGGTTCAGCCCCAAGAAAATCGCACCGAGGCTCCAGGGTGCGCTCAGACCCTCACCTTTCCTGAGACTCACTCGCCAGAACTACGATCTCAAGTTGTGCGCTTTGACAACTATTTGAAATAGTAACGTTTGTACTAGTTCCAGGATAGGGCTTTGGTAGAAAGAAGGTATCGGATTAATTACAGCAGCCACTCCAATCCGACAGCAGAAGACGAGTTCCAAATCCACCCCCACTTCAGACGTTGAGAAAGTTGCTCAACTTTCTAGGTCTCTATTTCCAAACAGGTGAAATCAGAATATAGGCACATGGGTGAATTTGAAAGTTCTTTTCAGATCTAAGATTTCTGTGACTAAGTAAAAGGTATCCAGAATTCAAGGATTTCCTGCCAAAAGCATTCGGAAGCCCAAGTGATGTTTTTCATCAGAATGATCAATAACAGCAGTTAAATATCATAGTTATAAAACACAAACCTACACGCAGTAAATATAAGCACATCCTTTTAATGAACTTGCCATTGCATCGTCGAAACTACATCCAATCATAGAATCTGAATTTTAAAAGTACTCTGATTTCAAACTTGGAGGAAATGCAATGGTAGGAGAAAACGGTATAAAATAGCTTACAAATTAAGCTAATATTCGATTCTGGGCTGGCATTTCTAATAGCACGATCAACAATCTGCTAGAAAACAATGCTGGGATGATGGTCTAATTAGCATGTGAGTCTGCTATTGCCGTGAAAACTTACAACGCAGATTTTAGTCACTCTCCTCCACAAAACCCAGGCTTGGGGGAAACCTTTTCTCACCCCTTTCCTCCCCAGCCGCATCCTCCGTGCGTCTCACTTGCACCCAAGCACAGAGAGGCAAAGGCAGCGCACCTGGAAAAGCCTTAACGTTACACTGTCGACCATGCTCTCTCCTGTACATATAAGTCTTTGCTTTCGGCTGCGCTGTTGTGCATGTAGTTTTTCAGGGATGCTTTTATCGAGAGGAGTCTGACTGCGCGTTACAAACAAAGTTACGAGGTGTGAACAACGGGAACGTGCGAAGCCCGAGACTGTGCTGCTAGCAACGAAGACACCTCCCTGCCTGCTGAGTCGGCCAGACTTCACCTGGGCAATGCCCCTACCCCCATCCTGGGAGTGTGCTCCAGCTTCTACATGGAAAGGAAGAAATTCCATTACGAAATCTACACAGAGCTCTGACTCCTTCAGCGCCTATGTGGAAAGTCGCCTGGAGCAGCGCTGTTCAAAGAAAAACAAAACTGAAGAACAGAGACACAAAAGTTTTCCTTTCCCATTTGTTTAGGTTAATCACCCCGATGATGAATTATTAATATACTCGTCCACACAGCCTCAGTCCTCGGTTTCGGCAGGAAGGGAAACACACGTATGTTCACTTTGAAGGAGGTTATTGTTTCTATTTGCAAGGTGAAGTGAGGCACAGGCAGAGGGACCCATAAGGTAAGATGTTCCAATGGTGCTTTTTTTACGAAGTATAAATCAAGAGGTAAAATGCAGTTGGGTAACTAAGGTCCCCACCATTCCCCGAGCCCTTCTGTCATACCAGACACAATACCAGCAGCTTGGCATCCGGCACATCGTACAAACCACCCACCTTTACAGGAGGAAACTAGGCTCCGGAAGCTGATGTGACTGGCCCAGTTAGAGGTAAGTCACTACAGTCACGACTAACTCAGAGGCAGACAGACTCCAGAGCCACACGAGGCCACCCTTTCTGCGTGGAACAGTGGCCAGCAAGGCCGTGACGTGCCCCTGCAGCTAGAGGCCCAGGAAGATACAGCAACTAAACCTTCCCTGCATTTCCATTTGTCCAAAACGCCATCAAAATAAAGTGGACACATTCTGTGCACAGTCCCGGTGGGTAAGAATGTTATAAGCATTAGGCTCGAAAACAAAGTACTTTCGAAAACAATAGCGAGCAGAGAGGCTAAATGCTGGAAGGGGCAGCAGGAAGCCTGGGAATTAGACACCTTCACTGAAGTTGCTAATTGCGCTGACCTTACGTAAGCACTGTGCTTCGCTGAAGACTTTAGAATGGGTTTGTAAACACACGACTTGCTCTTCCCTACTTGTCTCAGAGTATCATTTAATTCCAGTTACCTTTATGACTGCAAGAGAGAAAGGGAGGCGTCCAAAAAACTGGGCACAGCTGCCTCCCCATGCCTTACTTAGGCTAACCCACAGACCACCCTATCCAGATGGGCCAGGGAAGCCGGTCTGCAGATGCACAAGTGGATAAATAACCAATGACAGACGGTGGAAAAAACAGGTTCAAAATTCGTTTCTGTTAGTTGAAAGCAAAGAAATAGAACAAGATCTGGTCCCTCTCTCTTAAAAAAGATTGAAAATCAGGAGATAAAGAAGAAAGAAATCTAGGATTTAAATGTCATTAACGACAACTGGAAGGAAACCCCTCCCAACGGACAAGCGTCCCTCGCTCGGCCTTTGGAAGAGCAAACCCGTGGCAGGAGGCAGACGCAGTACAAGCAGGAGCTCTTAGGGAGAGAGGGGGCACTACCAAGGTGGCTTACGAGCTATTTGTTGCATAAAACATTTGCCTAGCATTTCCCAACCGCGTCAGCACACTGGAACGACCTGAAAAGTTTCTACAAATCCTGACGCCTGGAGCCCACGGCCAGAAATGTGAGGGTGTGATGTGGGCATCAGACGTCTGCACCCACTTGGCTCCCTCCCTGGCATTTGGGGAAACGCAGGCGAGTAGATGGTCTGACCTCTCAGCTTTTCCTACAAAAACGCACCAACAGGTGGCGCCCTCCTACGAGCAGGTGGTGGAGCCCAGGAGGGGTCCGAAGGGACACCAGCCTGGGACCTCAGCAGGCAGCCCAACTGGCTGAAGGGAATCCGTGCCCATCCAGGGCTAACCACGCCACGATTAGCTTCTTCCTCTAAATTCCTCCTCAACTACTGTCTGCAGTTGCAACCTGAGCCACACAAACCTGGTCTGGAATGGAGCTGAACCTATTACGAACTGGCTACGATCTTAGCGAAGTAGGCTTTTTCCTTATTGAATCCTCGGCATAACCTAGTGAGGCAGGTGCTGTTCTAACCCCCAGTGACCTGGGAACACTAAGGCCCAGAGAAGTTAGGCAGCTGCCCTGAGAACACAGAGCTACTGTCACCAAAGAACCAGCTCAAAAAAATGGTCCCATCCTGCTTGACCAGGGGCCGAGCTGTTTTTCAGGACAGATAACCAGGACCGGGGTCAAGCAGCTGAAGTACACACCAAGGAGAGACCTTGGGCCTCCGGCCGCACCGGAAACCGAAGAGGTGCCCTCCCCCAACCCATCACTTGCGCACACACACGCAGAACCAGAGGACAAGGACAGAGCCAGAGCTTCAACACCAGAACCGTGCCAGACGCCAAGGGTCCACTGTCCAGGAAGATCGTCCACGGACGCCCCTTTACCGTAAATGACCAAGTTCCAAGGTCCCCCAACTACAACTTGCTCCCACCAGCGCTCTGCGTACCTGGTGCCCCCGCCCCTTCAAAGCCTCGGCCCGGTCCAGCAAGCAAGATGCATCTGAGGCACCGTTAGGCCGCCCGCCACCCCGGCTGGCGCCTTCTCCCTCAGGACGCCTTTCCTCACTCCAGCCCCTGACGTTCGAAGTCGTGGCCTTGCGAAGCGGGAGGCAGGCAGGCTTTGGATCAGTAAGTGGCGGGGGCCAGAACTCCAACCGGCAGATACCAAGACACCAAAGCTCTGCTCGGCCCGCCGATCGAGGTGCACCACTACCACGCAGGGGAGAGCCAGCTGCTCGCTCGCGCGGTGGTCTCTTCTAAGAAAGAAGTTAGGGCCACATTTCAGATGCCTGGTCCGGAGGCACCGAGTGACCTCAGAGTTCTGTACTGAAAGTACACGACCTCTGCCCTGACCGATGTGTCTCAGCTGGTTGGGTGCCCTCCCTCAAAGCAGAAGGTCACCAGTTTGATTCCTGGTCAGGGCACATGTGTGGGTTTCGGGCTCAGTCCCCAGTCGGGGTGTGTTCAAGTGGCAGCTGATGAACGTTTCTCTCACTCCCTCTCACACCCTTCCCCTCTCTCTAAAAATAAACAAAATCTTTTTTTTAAAAAAGTAAATAAAAAATACAAGGAAGTGTGACCTTTGACCAGGCCCTTAATATTTTCCCCAGAAAGAAGAGAACGTGTCATCAGGGCCTGGTCTCTCCCACCCACCCCAGGCTGGACCTGGTCCTTCCTGCTGCACACGGGCCCCGCCCTGCCCTGGGGGCAGAGGCCCTCCCAGCTCCGCAGACACACCCAGCCCGGCAGCGAACGGAACCCCAGAAGCACGCCCTCCCACATCCCGCCTTCCTGGAAGTGTTCGCAGGAAAGCCAATCGGCCGGAAAGACCACGTGAGTGTGACCATGGCCAAAACAGGCTCAGCAAATCCCTGAAGCAAAGTTGCCAAAGGGACACAGAGAAGCAGGGGAAGGTGGAGAAACAGTTGGCGGAACCCCGTGCACGCTCAGCACCCTGAGCGCGCAAAGCTGTTTGGTATAAGAAAGTGGTGCGTCTGGAGGAACTGGACGAGGCCGGCTCCCGGGCAGCAACGTCCTGAGCTGCCGGCCACTGCAGCCAGGGCCAGAAGTGCTGACACACCGGGGCAGCTGGGAAACTCATCCGCAGCGCCCCATCCCCTCTGGTCAGGAGCAAAGGCCTCCTCTTAGAAGTTGACCTTATGCCCAGTTCCAGCAAGACTCAATGATCTCGTCTTTCTTTTTAAGATTTTATTTATTTTTAGACAGAGAGGAAGGGAGGAAGAAAGAGAGGGACAGAAACACCCATGTGTGGCCGCCTCTCAGGAGCCCCCTCACTGGGGGCCTGCAACCCAGGCATGTGCTCTAACTGGGAATCGAACCCACGACCCTTTGGTTTGCAGGCCAGCTCTCAATCCACTGAGCCACACCAGCCAGGGCCAAATGACCTAGCTTTTAAGCTGAACTAGAAACACGCTATCATGGGAGTTTCATTTCAGAGTATCAGCACCAATCGTGGTATCTCGATAGCTTGGTGAAATGGTGTCCCCCACACGTACCTCCAAACCCCTGGCCCGCCAGCCAGGACATGGACCTGCTGTCCTCCTCACACTAAGGACATACACTCTGTGTCTGGTCATTCCGCTCTCTCGCTCGTCCCCCCGGGACCCCCGTTCAAAGACAGTCCTCAGGGGGAAGGATGGTCTGGGGCGATGTGGCCCTCTCTGGGCACGGGCAGAAATAATAAGTGTGCTGAGTGAGCCAGTCAAAACCTCGGGCTGCATCTCCAACAGATCAACAGAAACAGCTCACGTCCAACAGTAGAGATCTGCTAAATAATCCTTCAATACGCACCACGAGGGCTTCCCTGGCCACCTGCTTAAAATGTCAGCCTACCGCTCTGTACCTCGTTACTCGGTTCAATGCCTTCATCTTCCCTCAGCACTTAGACAACCTCTAGCGTAGCATATAATTTATTCATGTGTGATCACTGTTAGTTTTTTCTGCGGATGCGGATGGAGATCTTCCATAGGGCTCACTGCTGTACAGTAAGAGCTTGATAAATATCTGTGGAATGAATAGAGTAGCAAAACAGGTTCTTAGGTCAGAGAGCTCGAGTTCAAATCCCGGTCCCACCACCTCGCGGTGTACACTTGGAAATAATCACTTAACTTCTCTGTGCCTCGGCCTCTTCACCTGTGATATGGGAATAATAGTAGCGCTGGCCTCACGAAATTATTGGAAGAATTTAATGAGCCAACGCAGACAAAGTCCCCGGAGCAGCGCCTGGCACAAACTGAGGCATTCCAAGAACGGCCTCTACCGACGTGTTGTTAGCTAACGCTGCGTCCCGAGCACCTGCAGTGAGAAATCAGGCCCAGGCCGGGAAGGAGCTCCAAGGTCCAGCTGACAAGCACACCACACGCCCACGAAGGCCTCAGGACAATGACAAATCTTCGGTGAAAGAATGGGAAATAAGAATTCCGAATCATAAGTGAAAAAAAAACAAGTTGGTTTGAAGGTTTCCCTTTCCAAGGCAAAAGGAGGAAATAATAGGAATTAGTTTGGCTAAATACCAAAAAGCACGTATTGACAGAAGAAAAAGGAGGTAAGAAGTACAGGGGAAGGGCCCTGGCTGGGTGGCTCGGTCCGTTGGAACGTCGTCTTGCACCCCCGAGAAGCTGCTGGCTCGGTATCCGGCCAGAGCACATACCCAGGTTGTGGGTTCAGTGCCCACACTGCGTGTTACCGGTGGGCAGTTGGAACCCCAGGAGTCCCCGGCATCAGCTGGCATGGTGGCAGGGGGGTGTTCTCACGCTGAGTGCATGAAAAGCTTTCCCCTCCCTTCTGGCAACCGATTGGGGGTGGCACCAGAGGAAGTCACAGAAGTCAAAATGGTGCAGGGGAGGTGCTGGACCCAAGAGGCCTGTGGGTCTAGGTGGGGAAAGAAGGGGCTGGTTGGGAGGCGGACCCACACCCAGTCCATCCCACACCCAAACTCAGGCAACCCCAGGGGGGCGCAGAGCAAGCCTACCCTCTCCCCCCCACTCTCCGGCCCTCTGTGGCTGGCCTGTGCAGGACCTGCTTGCGCACAGCACACTGGCCCGTTCTCAGCACGCTGGGCCTCCAGGACGGAGTCTCTCTCTCCTTCTTGCCAGCCTGGCGATGTATCCGCGGGTGCATTCACGTGCTCTCTCCTCGGAGCCTGTGACCTTGCAGCCCTGGCAGCTGTGTGGCCCACGACCACGCGGGCTCCGCAGGCAGGCTGCAGGGGAGGCCTGAAAGGAACGGCAGCCGGAACAGGCTCCGCTACCCGGGTGGGGAACAGGGACCCTCAGCAGCCACCCGCGGGCTCCAAAGGGCTTTGCTTTAAGCTGGAGCAGGAGCCCCGGACGCTGGCTTTTGTCTTGGCCTTGCTGAGGAGGCGAGCTCAGAGACAGCAGCCCACCACCCTCCCGATCCCGCAGCACCTGAATGAAACACCTTTCCTGTAACCCCAGCATCTGCCTCATAGCAACAGGCAGCCGAATCTCCGCTTTTTTGTTCAGTTACACAGTCACATACCTAGGTTGTGAGTTCGATTCCCCATCAGGATATGTACCCAGGTTGTGGATTTGATCACCTGTCGGGGTGCATACAGGAGGCAACTGATCAATATTTTTCTCTCTTTCTCTCCTTTCCTCTCTCACTAAAATCAATGAACACGTCCTTGGGTGAAGAATTCTCCAAAAAAGAAGTACGGAAGAGGGCACTGTGATTTTAAACAGGGCAACCAACGAGAATTCACAAATAAGTGACCACTGGAGTGAAGAAGTAAGAAGGGAAGTCACGGGAACATGGGGTGGGGGGGGGACAAGCCCCTCCCCCAGAGTAAACAGCAGAGGAAGAGCCCTGCTGGGAGCAGGGTGACATCCAGCAGGGACCCCAGGGAAGCCTGTGCGGCTCCAACGGAGGGAGAGAAAACAAAAGACCGAGCCCAGAGAGGCTCTGGGGCGGCAGGGCTTTCAGTTACTCCAAAGACGCGGCACTCGCGGGGCGCTGGGTGGTGCTGAGCAGGGTGCGGCTTGCCTCTCCAAAGGCTCTCAGACATTGCACTGAGGGTAGTAGCTTGGGGGTGGGGATGGGGAGGCAGGAATGCCAGTGAGGGGGCGACTGCAGCACACCCGGCAAGAGGAGATCGGGGGACACGGTCAGATGAGGCTCTGTCCCGTGAAAGGAGAGCTAACCGGATCTGATGATTGGATACGGGATGGAGAGAGGAAGAGCAATCAAGTGCGACCTCCAAGGCTGGCTCCGGGAAGGAAAAGAGTGACGATGTGGTCCCCGCAGGATGTCATCTCAGAGGCGAAGCCTGTGAGCCAGCGTGGTGGGCAGGACGGAGAGTTCGTTTCGGACATGTTAATATGGGGACACCTGCTCCTCACACATGTGGAGGCGTCAGGTGGGCTAAGTGCACAGGCCTGGAGCCCCCAGGATCGGGGGCTCAGCCTGGAGAAACCATCGGTGGGAGCGTGCAGAGTCCCGGTGGCACTGAAGATGGGCGTCTCTAAGATTGCCGGGGGTTCCAGCGCCCTGGGCCGCACCCGACGTGGAGAGGTGGGGAATGCGGAGGAGGCTACGACGGAGTGTCGCGTGAGGAAGGAAGAAAACCCAGACGCGTACGACTCCTGGAAACCAGGAGACGGTGTCTCAGGGAGGAGGAGGTGACCCCCTGTGCCCAGGGCCGCTGCCGGGTCAGCGTGGCCCGAGACGGAGCAGGGACTGCTGCATCTGGCCAAGTGGAAGTCACAGGCAGGGGCAGTGCGGGAGCAGAGCCTGGTGGAAGCGGGCTCCAGGGAGAGCGGAAGGCCTGCTCGGAGCATCAAATGGGCGGGGACAGAAAGCACAGGAGCGGATGCCAGCGGCTGGGGGAGGGGGGGGGTGTAGCCATTTAAAGGGGACAGCGGTCCAGTGTCGCCAGATGAGAGGGTTCTGGACGGCGGTTCCAGAGCAGCACGGATGGGCTCATTACAGAAATGCACACCTAGAAACGGTCAAGACGGCAGGTTTTATGTGCATGTGACCACAATGACTTTTTTTTTTTAATTTTGAGAGACAGAAACGGTGTGGAAAGAGAGGAACGGGTCACAAGGAGCCGAGGCCCATCAGAACGCCTTGAGATGACAGGAAGCAGGGAAATGCAGCGGAAGCCGAAGGGGACACGATACTGGGGGAGACCGACCGGCATGTGTGTGGGGACACCGACGGGAACCACTTGGTGGGAAAGGGGAAGGGATGGTGCAGAAGAGAAGAGAGACTGTTGGTGAAGTGACGTTCTCAGGACCAAGTGCTCCGGCCGACGGGGTGGCCTTCCGCAGGAACGCGATGCTCTCACGCAGGAGGCCAAGCAGCAGATGCGGCCCAGCTGCAGAGAACTGAGTACGAGGGTGGGAAAGCAACGGCACTAGAAAATCGGAGAGTGACAGGTGGCACGGCACCCCCACGTGAAGTCTGGGAGGCCCCAGAGCTGGCTGCAGAGCATACGGGTGCCTGATAGAAAGGTGTGTAATTCCTTCCGTCACGCTGCCTGCACTCAACCTCGCTACCTTTGCCTATCAACAAGGGCAATCTGGAGACAACAAAAAATATAAACTTTGGCCTATATTTTGCAGCTCTGGTCCAAGAGCACAAATCTAACTGGGAAGAGCCAAACAGAGGCACCCTGCAGGCCTGCGCAGCTGCAAGCCTGCTGGACGGAGACACCGAGGAATGAATGTCTTCCCTGAGCCAGACCCAGTATGCCAGATGCTGGACCCAGTGATATGAATTGAAGACTCAACTCATAACCTGAAATAACTCTGAGTGCCACCGGGGTTATATAGAATTAGAGCTGGATTTATGAGCACCGTCAAACATCAACTCCATCTGAAAGGCTGAGAGGGGCTTCGGAGAGGCACTGACCTGCCTGCGGAGGCTCCGGACAGGTGTCTGGGAGGCAGCCAGGGCAGAGTGGGGGATGCCCTGCACACCAGCAGGTGCGGCCTCGGTGAGGAACGCAGGGGTGGGGGCGCTCTGGCAGGAACATGCTACTGGGCATTACGGCGGAGGCCCGCGGGACCGATGGCCAGCAGGGATCCGCGGAACCAGCTGTTAAAGAGGGTGGCCGCCAAAATCCAGGGGACAAATGAGGAGCCCTCAAGTGAGGCAAACAGAGTTGATACGGGGAAGCACACACAACCACCACCACCATCCCCACCATCATCATCATCACCATCATCATCATCATCTTCATCAGGAGGAAGCAACGGAAAAGGGCGACTGGCTGAGGGAGAACAGGCAGTGCCTAGCGATCATTATGTACAGAAAGAGCCGAGGGCACCTCAGGGTTCCCGGCTTGAATGAATGCCTGGCAGCGAGCCACCCGCTCGAAACATTTGCGGAGAAACAAACGTTTGTGGGTGACGGTGGCAGAAGAGCATCAGGAGGAGTTTCCTTCCTGACACGTCGATTTAAGATCTCCATGGGGCAAAGGGGTGGCAGGGCTGCCGGCCACTGGGCTGTGGATCTGGAGCCCCGAGAAAGGTCCTGGAGAGAATTCAGGCTTGGGAGACACTGGCATGTAAATAAGGAGTGGCCACACATGATGTCACCCTAGAAAAATGTGACAAATGAGGAAGAAAATGAGCTGGGGAGGGTGGGGAACTTCCAACAGCTGCTACACCAAGTCGACGCCTTGTGCTCCCCGGCACAACTTCTTGGAACCCGGGGCTTGGATCCATGGCCCCAGGGCCATGGTGACCCTTGGGGCGCAGACTTCCTGAACCAACACCCAATGTTATTTCCACACGGCACTATGCCCAGCACGTTTACTACACAATTCAGCGAGGGTGACACCCTGACCGAGCAGGGCATGCAACGTGCTCACTTGCTTTTTAGGGACCGGTCACGGCCCATCCATTCCTAAAACAACAAAAATGTTGCAGGCTAAGCTACCAAGGCAATTGAGAGGTTTTTGACTCCTTCCACAAATACTTCCTTGGGCAATTTTTTTTTCCTTAGCCCCAAAATATGAAACAAAGAGGGAACTGTCTACAAAGTGCCTGGTTTTCCAATTTTTAAAGTTCACATTTAGATAGAGCAGCGCCGATAAGAAAGACAGTTTTGTGACGGGGACCAAATATAGTGTATTCCATTGTAGGAACATGAATTTTAAAGCTAGAAATAGTTTGTTTCAGATGATTTCTGCATCTTGTTTTGCATCTCCAGTCGAACACTTCCTGCCCAACCTCAAAGTAAGAGGATGGTTGGAATTAAAAATAGAAACTGTTTCACACTGTCACTAGCTAGAAACGACAATAGAAATGTGGTTTATTGAAATTATTAAAGAAGATACATTTAACAGGTATGTTATTTTTTTAGGCATATCCTTTCTAGAATGTTTCAATGTAAACAAAAGGCTTATTCTCTTGATACTGTTCTTTAACATTTCACTTCGATCACATGATTTGCTCATCCAGGGCTCGTGAATAACGAATTGCTGTTCGCACTTTTTTAAAGTAAGAGCTTTTATGAAAAGCCCTGAAAGAGCTATGTCCGTGGGACATTCAGAAGTCTACCCTTTAGGCCTCTTGCATTATGCTTTACACTTTAAGACACGTACGTTTTTGCTCTTTTGTTAGTAATGACTTTGCAATTGGAAACCCAAACCTCGGAAATTAGTTTTGCCCCTGAGGTTCAAACTACATGTCAGTCCCATGCCACAGCAGACACAGAAAAATAACACAAAACAATCCAGTGTCTGCAGGGAGGATTCTCCAGGGCTCCGGTCTCCGGCGGCAGGCAGCACTGGCCACCACGCGGGTGCCCCTGTACACTCGCCACGCAGGGGGCACCGGCCTGTGACTGCTTCCCGACCGGCAGACATGGGCCTCCGTCCAGTCACCATGGCTACTCACCATGACCGGGCACTGCCTGTCCCCGGCACACAGAGTGTTCTGTGACAACACTCCCGTAAAAGTTTAGTGGCAGTGTTAACCCCACTTGACCACGAGGAAACAGACACAGAGAAGCAAGAATTCGACCCATGACACCCAGCTGAGAAGTTAAAAAGTTGTGATTCCACTTAACGCCACTGTATTGTACACCTAAAGATGCTTCAAACACTAAATTCTACTTTACTTGACCATAATTTTTTTTTTAAACAAACAGCTAGTTCCAAACTCAACTCCTTATACTAAAATAAATTCCAGGTAGATTAAAAATTTAACAGTAAAAAGAAACAATATAATGACTAGGGGGAAAAAAGAAGTTGAAAAGCTGGGATTCAAACCCAAATAATTGAGCTTCTGAGTCCATGCTCCATGCGCATGGTCTCCCACAAGTTGCTGTTTTGGGGTAAAAACTGCCCAAGTGCTCTTTTATAGACACACCCCTCACCATCACCAAATTCAGCTGCATACTGACCCAACGGTACTGCACGATTCGCCCCAACACCCAATGCACGGGCCACGTCTGGCGGCCAAACAGCAGGCGCCAACCCCGGGACGAGGCCTGAAGCCCCCTGAAGAGCCCTCTCCACGGCCTTCCACAGGAGACTACAGGCCAAGGGCACGTGAAGGCCCTTTTTTGGAGCCTGGAGTCGAGGGTAGATGTTTGCAGCACGAAGGATGCGGAAAACAATCACACTCGTGCTTGAAGAAACCACACGCCTACAGCAGGGAGCAAACAAAATTACAGTTTTGCAAAAGACCTCAGACTTGAAAGCTTGCAAAAAGCCCCAAGACTTTATGAAAGAACTAAAATAGAGCTCAGAGAAAGGAAGGAGGGGGCAGGTCCCGGTGTCGGGGCTCCTCTTGGACTTCGGACAAAGATTCCCAGCTCTCCCCAGGGCCACACTTCTTCCTCAAGGCAGAACCAGGGGTGCAGGGAGAGGGGCTCGGGGAACGAGAGAACCAGAAAAAACAGATCTCCTGCCGCCCCAAAGGGAAGGATTTCTAAATGCCTGACCCAACTGACTGCCCACCTCATTTATTTTACCGTCTTTTTTTTTTTTTTTTGGTTGTTATTATTTGTATTTCTGTCTTTCTTATTGAATTTACTAGGGTGACCCTAGTTAATAAAATTAAACAGGTTTCATGTGTACGATCCTAGAGTATATCATCTGTATACTGTACCGTGTGTTCACCAGCCCAAGCCAAGTCTCCTTCATCATCACTTATCCCCCCTTTACCATCTCCTCCCTCCCCCACCCCCTCTGGTAATCACCACACTGTGGTCTATGCCGGGGGGGGTCTGTTTATTTAATCCCCCTGCCCCCCCAGCCCCTCCCCTCTGACCGCTGTCAGCCTGCTCGCTACCTGTGAGCCTGTCTCTACTTTGTCCGTCAGTTCACTGTGTTCCACACACGAGTTCCACAGGTATTCGTCTTTCTCCGCCTGGCTTATTTATTTCACTGCGTGTAATGTTCTCCAGGTCCATCTGTGCTGTCGCAATAGGCAGCATTTTCTTTTTTATGGCCGAGTAGTATTCTGTTGTGTAAATGTCCCATAGTTGTTTGATCCACTCAACTACTAATGGGCACCTGGGCTGCTTCCATACCTCGGCGACTGTAAATAAGGCTGCACTGAACACAGGGGTGCTTATGTTCTTTCAAATCAGTGTTTCAGGACCCTTCGGATATGTTCCCAGAAGTGGAACCACTGGGTCATAAGGCAGTTCCACTTTTATTTTTGGAGAAAACTCCACACTGCTTTCCCCAGTGGCTGCCCCAGTCCGAATTCCCACCCACGGTGCACAAGGGTTCCCCTTTCTCCACGTCCTCGCCAGCACTTGCCGTTTGTTGATTTACTGATGACAGCCATTCTGACAGGTGGGAGGTGATGTCTCATTGTGCTTTTAGCTTGCTTTTCTCTGATGATTAGAGACGGCGAGCATCTTTTCATATGTCTGGTGGCCACCTGTACGTGTTTAACCATCTTTCATGGAGTAAATAAATTACTTCCTCCTTACCATTGTTCTGAGTATCAGCTTAACCGCATTTTGAGAAGGACGGAAAGTCCCTCTCCTCTCACCTTCAAAGCCTCAATGCCGAGTATGATTTCCACTAACACACAACTCGATTCTCTCATGGTCCACAGACTAAAGACCGACAGAGAACAATCGAAAGAGAAACAGACCCGGCTGCTGGGTGACAGTCTGGTCGAATGTGAGACTGCAGCGCCACAGTAAATGAGCCCTGGATGCCTACCTACCCCACGAGTCACGGCCAAATAAGCCTGCCTTTAGATTCAGAGGCCCCCGATTTCTGAAAGCCTTAGGTCCAGCCTTGCAAAATCTAAATAATTGATGTCATTCTTGGATCAACTTGCTGAGAAAGTAGTCACAATAAGTAAGAACCTCCAACAATCATGGAAACTAGGTCCACAAGCAGAATGCCCATTTTTATAACGTATAAACAACCGTCCTGGGTAGAAGGGAGCAGTATTCTTGCCCCCCGCCCACCTGCTTTCCCCACACCAATGACGCCCCGGGGACTCATCTGTGAGATCGGCCCCGACACTCTCCACATGGCCACGGTCATCTATTTTCAATCAGCACTCCCTGAGCGAGGGGGAAGCTAAATGACAAGGTCCAGGCCATCATAATGACCATGCTCACAAGCCTTAAGAAAACGCTGTTCCTTCCCTGCGTCTAGAACTCCCCCGCAGACCCACAGGCCTTCGCTGCCTTCACACCCCCCCTCCCTGTCTCCACCGACCCCAACCCTCCCCGTTCCTCACCGAGCACAGACCTGCTGGACCCCCACCACAGGGGGCACCTCTGCTCCACCCGGATTTACGGGACGCCCGCCAGGCGTGGAGACCTTACTCAAAACAGTCCTTGTGTGTGGTTAGCGTCTGTTCAAGGTAAGGGCCGGGAAGGGCAAGTTTCTGTTAGAAAGGGACGTGGGACACAAATTCCAGCCTCTGGTGCTGGCTTCCACTGCCTTTTCCCGGCTCCCATTTCCCCGCATGTCCCAGTCAGTCCCCGCCTCCTCCCCATCCCCGTAGACGGGACAGGCAGAGACCGTACCGAAGCTCACCGGCAGAGGGCGCCCTCCAGGAAGCCCAGGGCCTCCCTGAGCACCCACGTGCTGGGCCCTGAGCATGCTGGGAGGCTTGGGGAGAACAGACTCAAGGCCAAGTTCCTCAGAGGCCCCAGTCAGAAGCTCAGAAGCCCATGGACAACTTCGGCCAGCTGCTCCTTATCGTTTTCAAGCTTTCCTTAACCCGTGCCATCAGCAGCATTAATGATGCTGATTTTATTTTTGATTGGCATGCTAGTGACACAAAACGCGCTTCCAAAAGATCATGTGGGAAAGTTAAAAATAAAAATGGCCCTGACTAGTGTGGCTCAGTGGGTTAGGCATCGCAGGCATCGTCTGCAAGGTGAGGGGTCCCTGGTTCGACTCCCAGTCAGGGCACAGTCCTGGGTTGCAGGTTCGGTCCCCAGTCGGGGCACATGCCTCTCTTTCTCCCTCCCTCCCCTTTCTCTAAAAATAAATAAAATCTTTTAAACAATAAAGCAAATAGAAATAAGAAGCATTCTGTCCTCCTCTAACTGGCGGCTCTGTGCTCACCGATTTTGCCCGCCCCCCTCCCCCCCAGGTTTTAAAACGCTGAGCAGCTCTGCAACTTCGCCCTTTTCTGGTGTTTCCCTAAGAAGGTGGCTTTAACGGTGCCTGGGATTTCCTTCCTGGTGTTGGGGGACATTCAGTGGGTCTCTGTCCGATTCGGAATGAGCAACACATGCGAAACAGTTTTTCAATGTCGCCGGACGGGCAGTCCCACGCGGTCCAGGCACGTTTAGCAGCACAAGATGCTGCCTGTCTTGCTCTGCAACCTCTTCTGTCACGTGAACAAGACCATCAATAGGGGCTGACCGCAGGCAGTGTCACGCGGCGGTCACGCTGCTTTCCACGTGATTGGCTCCGCACGTCACTGCCTGGCCCCTCCCAGCAACAGCAGCAGCAGGACACAAACACACTGAGGCTAACCCTCCCCGTGGCGCCAGGCCCGCTGCGCCTGCTCCCCTCGCAGTCTCAGTTTGTCAGCCCCGCGTCCAGCAGCGCCCTCTGCAGGGCCCGCTCTGCAGGACGCTCACGGAGCTCCTCCGGGGACCTGTAGGCCTTCGCTCCGTCTTCCTGCCTCCGTCACCCAGCCCCACAGGTTTTAGTATGTTAACGTCCTATTTACCAAATGTGTCAGCACACACCAGGAGCTTCATATGTCATCTGATTGTTTCTGTAGGTTATCTGGTTGCAAAGGAGCACCAATTTAGAGTGATTGTCCCCAAACCTGGAGTTCCCATAAGCCATGCTCTCCTCAACACGTGACCGCAGAACTGGTGAGGTGTTGAGGAACCCGTAGATCAAGTTACAGCTGAGATGCCTGTAACAGTCCTTCCAGCCATGGAAACCGAGAAAAAGAGAGGAAATGGCGGAGGGGGGGAGGGTTCAAGGATACCTAAGTTCAAAAACTACAAATGAAAAAAAAGATAGGAAAAAAGGAACTGTATTTAGCCCTTCAAAATATGTGATTGTTGTAAGTCACCAACAACCATGAATCCCATCTACCTGGGAACAGTGTTGGTAGGTTTCCATGGAAAAGAAACGTGGACATTCTATGCTCTTGATCTTTGCCGTCTACGTGTGTGGGAATGACTGCGTGTGTGACTGTGTGTGTACATGACTGTGTGTGTGTATGTGTGCACTGCAGGCGCCCTGAAGTGAGCGGGACCAGGATGGAAGAGGAAGGGGAAGGGGGGACAAAGACCAGGACAACAGGAGGACAGGTGGCAGCACCGAACACCATCAGACACCGGATGGGTGCCACAGCTCTGCCTCCTGTTTGTGTCACCCATCCAACTCTCTGGGTGTCGCTCTCTCCGTCGGTCACATAAAAATCCAGCCCCGTCTGAAACCGACAACACTAAGGAAAGGGTTAATAACAGAACCATCCCCTCACCACCTTAGTCCCAGGGAGGAGGAGGATTCTGCTCTCGTCGCCTGTACGTCCCCAAACACCAGGGCACAGGGAAGCACACGGAGGCTCCAGGTCAAAGGGTTACCAGCAAATTTTGGACATTTGTGTACATTTTCAGCCAGTGGCCACCTGAGTTCAAGTGACTCTTTCCAATGGGCCAAGAGAGCACTCTATTACTACTTCTTCTTCCAAGTAATATATTTACAAGTAAATGACAAGACCAAACCCAAACCTAAAACTACACAACTCCAAATCCAAAGCTTTCCCCATTTTGGCACACTGCCTAAGTAAAAAAATCTTAAGAGGCACACACGAACTCCTAACTGATGCTCACACATTAATCTGAGGAATAAACACCCGTGAAGAAATTAAAGGAAAACACTGCCCAGTGTTTAACTCATGAGAAATAAAACAGGAAGTAAAAGTATCATGATCACTTTCGTTTTTGTTTTTGTCTTCTGAGGGTATTCTTTCTTTCACATAAACCCACTGATGGGGGAAGATAATGAGAAAAGAAACAAAGAAAAGCAAGAATGGCTGTTTATCTGATACATTGTATGACACGTGTCCTTCTTCCTCTGCGGGGTTTAAATTTAACTCAAATGAAAGGACACCACAGCCTCAGTACAAATTTTATCGCCAGCCACCATGCCCCCCCAGGGTCACTAAGAGTGTAGTATAACCACCAGGGCCACTTTAGAAAGCGCAACTACCGCCCATTTCTCACGGGAAAAGGACTAAAACTGATCTAAGCAAAGCCGAGTCTAATGTCGCCCGGTCTGCCCATACTCTATCATGATCAAGGTTGTCAGGCTTAAAACGTAATTAAACGGAAACTGATCGACACACAAAGGAGAAGGTTCTCCTTCCCAACCCCTTGAATTACCCAGAAAGTTACTCAATGCAGGACCACATGTCATGCAGAGTAGAAGACATAAAGTGATTTAAAAAAAATCATTAAAATATCACCTTGCAGGTTCATAGCCCCTTTCCCAACTGAAATGTAACTAACTAGACTCAACCCCTATGTATCAAATGCGTACTTGGTGCCAGGTGTGTTTTACTGTACTCAACAGAGTGGAGCCCGGCGGTGACTATCTCGAGGATGTACGTCACGAGATGAACCCCGTCTTCAATAGGACACATGAGCCCCCTTGCCCCTTCAGACGCAGAACCTGCGCTCTTCCATACACAGTCACGGCCAGTCGGTCCATCCACACGTGCACACCTCACTCACCCCACACATGCTTTCCGTGCCCGCCCTGGCCCCAGGGATTTAAAGGTGGACTGTCACTGTGCCTGCCCCCAGGTACATCCAAGTCCAGTGAAGAAACAGCCCCCAGAAGTCAGAATGAACCAGAACAGTGTGCTGACTTTGAGACATGCCCTCCCCTGGGAAGCCGTGTTCGTAGCCACAGCAGCAGCATCCGCAGTGGCCAAAAGGTGGACACAACCAAAGTGTCCATCAACAGATGAATGGATACCCAAAATATGGCCTACACAAATAATGGAATATAATTTAGCCTTAAAAAGAACATTCTAACACACGCTACAACCTGGATGAGCCTTGAGGCTGTTAGACTACGTAAGTCTGACGGAGGAAGGCAACCGCTGTCTAAGATGCCACCCATGGCAAGTGCCTAGAGCGGGCAACTCCCAGAGACAGGGAGTAGAACGGTGCACGACTCCCTCCCGTGCCCGGCCAGCGGGGAGCCGTCTCTTCCCACGGCCAGATCTTGGTCGGCCTGGGCTGATACACTCCACTGGCCTCACCCTGACACCCCCCCCAACCACAGAGCTGTGTGAGCACCCAGCAGGTGACAGCTAGACTTGGTGCGCCCTGGGACATTTGCTCAGAGGCCTCAGACCCAGCACGGGCACAAAAGGACCGAGCATCTGGTGCAGGCAGAGGGCTGGGCAGCCAAACACAACACGGCACAGCTGTCGAAGCGAAGCAGGTGGATTTCGTCAGAGCCTGGTTGGAACAAGGGTAATGCCAAGGATGAGGCGGAATCGATTGTCAAAGGCCTCGGTGCACACGACCCTGAGGGCTGTGGGAGCTACCGAAGGTGAAGAAAGTAACAGCAAGAGCCCTGACTGGTGTGGCACAGTTGGTAGGGCATCATTTCACAAGGCAAAGGGTCACCAGTTCGATTCCCAGTCAGGGCACATACCTGCCTTGCAGGTTCAGTCCCTGGTGAGGGCACTTGTGAGAGGCAACCCATCAATGTTTCCCTCTGACATCGATCTTTCTCTCCTCTGCTTCTCCCTCCCTTCCTCTCTCTCTCTAGAAATAAAATCTTTAAAAAATTTTAAAAAGAAACTAACAGGAAGAGTTTCAGTGGTAGGAAGATCACCGGTGATGGTTAATCCACCTCATACCCCACTCCATTCTACAAGCACAGGCTGTTGTCACCAGGGTGCAAACGTGCCTTGACAACCAGGTCACATATTCGGAGTCACTGGAGTAAGCTCACGGTATTGAGATTTTCCTGCCAATAATATCACTACATCATTCCAAAGGTGTTCACAGGGTTTGTTTGTTTTTTTTAAGATTTATTTATTTTTAGAGAGAGGGGAAGGGAGGGAGAAAGAGAGGGAGAGAAACATCGATCAGTTGCCTCTCGTACACAGGATGACTGGGGACCAAACCCGAAACCCAGGCATGTGACCTGACCGGGAATCAAACCAGCAACACTGTGCCCACCCAACGGAGCCCCACTTGTCAGGGCGGGCTGAGTAGTTTTTCTCTTCTCTTCATCCCGATGAGAACGCATTATGTCACCAGTCTACGCCGCTATATTCTACCTTTGCAAGGAGTTCCTTCTACCTGCACAGCCCCTACCTGCGCTGGGACCTTCTCACGACCGACACACCCCTCCATCCTCCACTGGTGCCCTCCGAGGCTCTTCACCTCCGCCCACCTCCTCCTCCTCTCGGCACATCGAACACCATTCTGAGAGTCATTTCCCTCCTCTCACCAGGGATAAATGAAAGTGTGCATTCCCCTGAAAATGGGGGTCCTATCAGCTGCAACAGCCCAAGTCTTCATGAGCAGGGACGGGACGGAAGGGGGCCCGAGAGACCGCCACAGCACGGTCATTCTGACACCAAGTTAGGAGGGTCCTGGCCGGTTCCCGAAGTGCTGTCCTTGACCAGGCACAGAACTCGTCTGTTCTCAAACTCCAACCAGTCCCGTCCCATCAAGCACCAGAGACACGGGAACAGGGGCAGCTCTGACAGGCGTATTCTAGTTTGTCCACAAACCTTAAAGTCTTAGCGCGCTCGGTACGCTTCCATCAAAGAAGCTACAGATGGGCCCTTTGCCTTGCTGGCCCTCAACAGCCAACATCTTAAGCCTCTTCGGCTGATGACATACTTACGGCTTTCCTTAGCCTGCAAAGCACCAGCCTTCCGCGGGTCGCTATCCTTTCATTAAATATGTGCCTTCCACCCCCACCCCCGCTTCACGCCAAAGCCCCCACTCAGTGGGGGCCTGCACGCACTAATAATCGCCAGCATTATCTTTCTCCAAGGGCGTGTGCCTCACTGTTGTGACAGAGCCCAGAAATAGCTCCCAAGACGAGGTGGGATTGTATTCAAGACCCCAGGGGATAGGTCCCAGGCTCACAAGGAATTTGCAGCCCCTCGCCAGCTGCCGTCCTTGGAATTCTCATGTCAAGCTTGGTCTGAAGTCCCCTGCTCCATTTCAGCGGCTACAAATGACGGAGCAGGCATCTTCAACCACACCGAGTGCCTCCCGCCCTGCCCTGCCCTGCTCGCTCCGGGACCCGTGCCAGCAGGGTCAGCGATGAGACCGGCCCACAGGTCTCCCTCCGAATGCTGCTTCCCTGACAGGCTTCAGCTCCGCGGGGAGTGTGACCCCGCGGCAGGGCTGCCTTTCTGAAATGACTCATTGCCACCTTTGCACAAAAAGAGGAAAGTGCATGTAGACAGATCGTAACAGGAACACCGGCCTTACCCACGGCGTACTCCAAGGTCGCCGAAAAACGCCACAGGCCGTCGAGGTGTTCACGCTAGAAAGTAATTTCCTTAGCTGAATTCATAGCATATATTAATTTCAATAAACGGTCTGGGGATTTCTCTCGCCCCTCGTTTCATGAGTTCTTTGGTTCTTTGCCAGGTCTCCCTGGGTTTGTGGAAAAACCAGTGTTATTTGAGGGGTCCCAGTCATTTAGTCTTGTAGGTCCAGCCTTCCACGGTGGCAGGAGAAGAGTGAGGAGATTTTACTGATACTGGAAACACACGTCCCTTGCGATGCTCTGCAAGTTGGCTCCTGCTGCTCCAACCTGTCCGGGTTGCCCTGATTTTCAAGGAGCCCCTGCAGGCAAAAGCCCTTGCAAGACGCCTTGCCTGTCTGTTAGGAAATGAGTAACTCACGTCCACCCAAGCCGAAGCAAATGAAAACCGATTCCACGGCCAAAACTGGGCCCCGGGAAATCGGCTTGTTCCCTCGGAAGGGCTCCGGTGTCACTGACTCAGTTAATGATACACTCTATTAACCAAGCAGGTGGTTGAGCAACTGTAACTCCACCCACAGGGAGAACACAGACAGCCCCGACGCTGGGAGAGCCACAGAAGTGCATCTGGGGCAGAGCGCTGAGCGCCCGTATCTAGAGTTTAGTTTTTAAAAGTGCTTGATCTCACCAGTGTTTCACTGCACAGTTTCTTTAAATGGTAACTTCTTTCAGCTCAGTCCATTTAATTCAAGTTACTCAGGGTTGATCACGCACAGCCTTGCACGACCGTCTCAGTTACGTAAGAAAAAGCGATGCGATGTTTGTTTTGCATTTGGAGTCCAATGTCTGAGACGCATACAGAATGACCCTGTGTCTCGCCCGTCTCTCAACCCTGCTAGCTTACAAGACCACAGCGAAGGGACGAGATAAGTATCTGCAGGATCAAGACACAAAAGCAAACTTCTCAAAGCGACGCTCCCACCCACTGGGTGAGTCCTCTGTTTACTTGCATAAAGTAGTGTAAGAAATACAATAAAAAAAAAAAATAACTGTCCTGCCCTGGCTGGTGTGGCTCAGTGGATTGAGTGCCACTCTGTGAACCAAAGGGTCACTGGTTTGATTCCCAGTCAGGGCACATGCCTGGGTTGCAGGCCAGGCGCCCAGTAGGGGGTGCATGAAAGGTACCCACACATTGATGTTTTGCTCCCTCTCTTTCTCCCTCCCCTCCCTTCTGTCTAAAAATAAATAATAAAAATCTTTTAAAAATGTATTATCCTCACTGATGACACAATGGTTCCTAACTCCCAACAGTACCTTATCTTATCATACTGGGCTTTCTGTAACCTTACAATATCACAGAATCCTGGGAGAGTGGACTGGGGGAGGGGACACGAAACGGCCGCTGGGTACAAGAAAATGTGCTCACACACAGCTCTGCCCTACGGTCCCTACACATCCCGGGGGCGGAGGGACACGGCATGAGGAGAAGGGCCTCGTGGACAGAAGAGCATGTGTACACCCGTGTGCACGCGGAGGACCAAGACCCGCCTCCTGCTCGCGGAGCCCACGGCGCCGACAGTGAGGTTACCCGAAGTGCAGTAAGGACTCCGGGAATGACCCTACAGGAGCCCGTGATGTGCCGAGCTCCTCAGTACAGGTCAGCATTCGACAGAAAGCAATGAACGTGTCGTCCGTTACTCAGGGTCCCAATAACACAAGAGGCGGAATACGGGCCAACCGAGTAGGGTCAAAACGAAAAATGTCAATCAAATGGGAACATGGAAATGTCCAAATCCAAAGGCAAAACTTTCCTCAGATAATAGAGCAAATGGCAAGTTCCTAGAGACGTGGGCTACGCAACTCATCTGGCTTCGGAGAAACACAGGGGCTCCTACACAGGTCACCTCCCCACGGCACAGCCGCGTGTGCCGCTGCATCGCCTAGCTGAGGTCTGGCCGCAGTGACAGCCCTCCGCCCGGTGAGCCGCGCCCCTGCTTCCAGTGGAGACCACTACAGACTTCCAGTTTCCTCCCCACTTCCTCTCCCCTCAGGCATGAACGACACAGGGATCCGCACACCGCAGGGCAGCAGACGCCCTCCTGAGGGTGGATGCAGGAAGAACACAACACTCTTCCTCGATTGCTGGTGAATATGGAAGGATGTGCAAGAATCTGACAACACCGGATGCAGGGAAGCGTGCTGGGCAGCCGGGGGACAGACCTGGGAAGGACTCTGTGCCTCTTCGGAGCCCTCACTCACACCTGCAAACCTGTCAACGCAAAACTCACCGCGTCCAAACACTTTAACAATCCAGTGCGGACACCAGATCTGCATTATGTCTGCCCGTTAATGTATTACTGAACCGCAGGGAAATTAAATGTTCTCTTCCGTCGGAATGCAGATCGGATCAATGCTGAAAGGAGTGAAATGCACTTGTGGCATTTTGAAGAATGCGTGGCTGGCAGTTACACCAGGGCTGAGTATGTGGCTATAGAATGTAGGAAAAAGTTCAACATAAGGATCTATTTTCAGCCCACACTCTCAATTCACGAAAAATCCACAAGGCTCCCAATTTGCTCTGTCTTCCCAAGGAAACAGTGGTAGTAAAAGCCACGCCAATTCGACAGCTCCTTCATCCACACGTCCATTCACTTCCCTCTCTTCCGATTTCAAACACCAAGCTTCCTGTGTGATTTCCTTCTAAGAATAAAATCACAGCGAGGGCACTTTCCATCCGAAGGGTCTTCTCTTTACAGAACTTTGTCATCTCTGCTCCTCTGTCCTGCAAACTAACCCAGTTCCTTGCTTGGAGGCTGTTCTGAGTAATCAGTTCCCTGATGGATTTTTCTGGAAATACTTGGTCACTGCTTCAAACCCAACTTCCTAGCCTAAAATGAGTCAGAAGAAAACATTTCGAATGGACACTGAAGACAGAAACATCTGTAAGCTGTGGAGCCCCATCCCTATGATACTTATTCTTTCACCGAACACAACCACCACCAAATGAAACCCAGGCAGGGAAAACATCAGGGAGTGAGCCGACTTCTCCACAGCTACCTGCACCATTCAGCTGTGGGCCTCCTCGGGGGCAAAATAAGAAAGGAAACAGAACTACTGGTAAAAATGATCAGACACAAGGGACAAAAGGACCCCACAAAATACGAGGTATCCTACGTTGCACTGCTGTCATTGATTTGGTTTTATAGGAAATGTAGGCGTCCTTCGGAGGGCCGCTGCAGGGTCCTGGGAGACCTGGGCACACGCAGGAGCTAGGTCGGTATCCGCCACTTTGGGCAGCAACTTTTCTTGTACATCGAGGGGAAATTTCAAAGCAAAACTCAGCGCAGCCAACACAAAAGAATACATTTCCGAACTACCAGGTTTTGCTAGCATTTGAAGCCTCTCTGAGTTCATATGTACAAAGACACACACACAGCTTGAGGGTGTCGCTACCAAGGTGTGCAACTTCTCGAAAACAGGGGCAGGGTCTGATTGACCTTGATGTCCAAGGCCCTGGTGATGCCCGGAACTCGACGGACTCTCAGAAGTACTGAGGAGTTGAATGAGCACAGGCGAAATGGGGAAATGACACCCTGTTGTGATGAAAAGTAGTTCGGGGGCCTCTCTTGAATGACAGACAGCTAATGCTTCCCCCTCAGGAACTTCCTTTAAAAATGATCGTTGTCCAAGGAGCGTGAACTAAAGGGGGGGAATGTGGGTGGGAGAGGGTGTGCAGGGTGGTGGGGAGTGAAGGGGGGAAAATGGGACAACTGTAATAGCATAATCAATAAACTATATTAAAAAATAAAAACATAAAAGAATAAAGGAAAAAAATGATTGTTGTCCAAGGAGAATCTGAACAAGCAGGTCTAAGACAGACAGAAAGATGACATCACTGCCCAGAGAAGGCCTGGCGTGTGTCTTTTAAAAAGGAGGGTGAGGCGAGGACCCATGTCATCCGCCAGAGGACACATGGTGTCAACCCGCACCCTGCTCTAGGTCCCCGGCCACCCCTCTCAGCCTCCCTGAAGAGCAGCCCCTCTGCAAGGACCCTCCACCGAAGTCCCTGCCCCACATGATTTGGCTCCAAGTCACAAAAACAGGGTGCTGGAAGGGACCACACAGATTCACCCACATCTTCATCGCACAGAAGGAAAAAGGGAGGCTGGGACCAACGAAGTGACCTGCCCACACAGCCCGTGAGTGACAGGTCCAGGACAGGCACCAAGTTCTCTGGGTCCCTGGGCCAAAGTTGTGACTAAAACCAACCGCGCTCCTTCGCTGGGAACACTAGGCCGGCTCCCGGCCCTTCCCCCCTAGAGCGTCCAAGTATCAGCAACCAAAAGCGCATTCTGCCGAGGCCAGAAGCCCTCCGGGGAGCTATTCACCGGGCCCCACTGCGGAACGGGCAACAGTTCGGGGCGCTGAGTGTCACCCATTCCTGGCAGACGCCCAGAAAATAAGCATTTCGGACCCATTACCACCACGCAGCAGCAAGAGACTTTCTTCTGGGCATTTGGCATTTTGCTTTGTGTCCATGAGTAACTTCCCCACTGTTCTCCGATACAAGACTGCAATTTAAAGTTCTCCAGGAAGAATCTAGAAGGAAGTAACTCAAGAAATTACACCTACTTTCATTTTTGGAACCTCACTGCATAACAAGCAGCAGCCTCCCGGGTCAGGGAGGCGCCTGCACCCCACCGAGGTGTTCTCACAGGCCAGGCTGACAACCAAAGACAGGACGGGGACTCTGTCCTCTTACAGGCAGAGGAAAGGTCAACGGCAGTCGGTCAGCTTGTTTTAGTAACACGTCAATTATCTTTATGGCGTTGGGAGCATAAAATGTAGCTTATAGCCCCGGCCAGGTGGCTCAGTTGGTTAGAGTGTCGTCTCAATACTCCAAGGTTGCAGGTTCGATCCCAGATCAAGACACGTACAAGAAGCAACCAATGAAGGCATGAATAAGTGGAACAACAAATCAATGTGTGTGTGTGTGTGTGTGTGTGTGTGTGTGTGTCTCTGTCTGTCTGTCTCTCTCTGACATCAAGAATAAAAATAAATAAATAAATAATATATAAATAAAACTTCATTGATAGAATTGTTTCTGGTTTGTGGGCTTACTTACTCTCAAGTTTTACTTGGCGATTGGCCTTGTGCCCAGGCCGACTCCTCTGGGAAGACAGAGGGCCGGCATCGGGGTGTGGGGTCTCGTATTGTTCCAGCCGGCTAAAGAAAACCAGCAGCCCTATCTGCGAAACTGAAACTCACCCCAGGATACTTTTAATTCCAGCCCACAATTCCTCTGCCAAAGGCATTACCACAACTTCGTTCTAAGTCACATGTTTACATTTCCAAGAACCGATGTTTAATTATTCCAGAAGGCAACTCCAAGGCAGCCGCTCGCACTGTTTACACACACGAAGCACCGGAGTGGCCTGCACAGGGCGCACGCAAACAGGAAAGGCGGAGAAGGGACCAGAAGTGGCCGGTACCTCATCTGGTGGGTTCTCGTGACCAGCACTTCATGCATAAAGCTTCCTGGGAAATTTTTCCATCACAACCCTTAGTAATGACAACCCATTTTAAAAGCCATTTCCACAGAATGCCATAGCTGGACACAACTGGACATGCCAGAAATACTTGAAGAAAATACAATGGAAAAATATGCATTCTTCGGGACAAAAACATCCCTGAGACTCTTGTCCAAGTCCCTTTTAACCTTGTAAAATGATAAAACAAAAGCAGGGCCTGCCCTGGTCAGTGTGGTGCACTTGGTTGGAGCATCATCCTGTAACCGAAAGGCTGCAGGTTCAATTCCCAGTCAGGGCACGTGCACATGCCTACAATGTAGGTTAGATTCCCAGTCCAGGTGTGTACAATCCCAGGTCCTGGCCCAGGAGCATGAGATCCCTGGTCCAGGTGCATACGATTCCCCCCCCCCCCCACCAGGCGTGGCACAGGAGGCCACTGACTGATGCTTCTCTCGCACATCGATGTTTCTCTCCCTCCCTATCTCCCTTCCCCTCTCTCTAAAAGCAATGAAAAAATGTCCTCAGCTGGGGGGCAGTTAGGAGAAAAGCAAGCCCTAATACACATTCACAACGAAGGTCTGGATTTTTTAAAAAGCCAAAAATGGTACAGTTGCATCTTATACCACGTAGCCAAGGAAGAAGTGTTTTTAAGAATAAGAACTAAATCATCAGAAGCAATCCCTCAGGTCCATTGCTATGCAATGGATTCATCGGTGTGGATGAAAAACCAGCCACAGCCCTTTAAAAAAAAAAAAAAAAAAAAAAAACAGCACTCTTTCAATGAAATATATAAGGAGGTGTGGCCACAGGATGAGGCCTGAGTCCCGGATGCCCACAGGTGAAGCGGCAATGCTGAAGCGGTTTCCTACAATCCAACGCAACTCTGGCAGGCTCTTCTGAGTCACTGTCACCCCTTCCAGGGTCAAAATGCTTTGATGCTGTACTAGGATCCGCAACAGAGTAAGTCCTTCTTGGGTCATTATTCGCCTCTGATGTCCTAACATCCTCCATCTGAGTTTGGTGGCCCAGGCAGAGGGCACTGACACAGGGGAGCTGGATGGAGCTAGGAAAACCCACTTACCACCCATTTCCAAAGGAAAACAAACAGAGAGTGTCAACCAGCAAACGCGACTCAGGGAAAAAATTCTAGACGTGACTGGGATGCAGGGTCTACCACGAGAGATCCGATTTTATTAAGGCTTTTGTTCTTAAAACATGTCCTTAATTGTGCAGACGTGTCCCTTACAAAAGCTTGGTTATTTAGTCTCTTATGAATCCAACATTTCTTTTTCTTTTTTCCTTATGCGGAGTTGTTGGGCAGATGTTTATGATTCCAGTTTTATGATTTGGTTCATGGATCATCTTTAAGCTATTTTCGTATTCTTTTTTCTAGTCTTCCTCTAACAATGTCATCTCTCTGGAACCCAACAAAGGGCCCCCAGAATTCAGTGACTGCCAACGACCACACTGCACCACTTCAAGAGGCACAGCTAATGAAGCCAGCACACAAACTGGCTCACCAAAAAAAATAGAATAAAATAAAATAAAAAAGCACTGGGAAGTATTAAAGAAGCAAAACAGTGCTGGCTACAGGTTCGACTCCTGGTCAGGGCACATACCAAAAGGCAGCCAATCAGTGTTTTCTCTCTCATATCGATGCTTCTCTCTCTCCCTCTTTCTCTCCCCCTTCCTCTCTCTCTAAAGGCAAAGAAGAAATGTCCTCAGGTGAGCAGAGAGAGAGACGGAGAACACACAGTATTTTGCAGACCAGCTTTTGGATATGAACCCCATCCCCTTTACTCGCTCAAGTAAATAAACCTGCTTTGCGACAATCCACCCTCCTTGTTTTTTAACAGAGCAAGCACTCCCGAGGTGAGCCCCTGGAGTTGAGGAACTGTTTGCTTTACCTTATGGTTAGAGATTGTTAGCAGTTCTTCAGTGCCGTGTGTCACCCCCTGCACTGTGACCCCACGAGACAGAGGCTGCTCTGCCTGTCCGACCTGCGGGCACACGCCCTGCGTCCATTCTCTCTGCCCAGCAGGTGCTCCCTCCGTACGCCTTTCTGGCTGCGTGGATGACTTAGCCATTCGGTTGGTTAATCTAAGACCTCTTCTCATTCTGAAATTCTAAAACTCTCGATAAGACCGTCCTTCACGCTTTCACCTTCGAATGAAGAGAAAGATCGACAGCCAAGTGTGCATAAAAAATAAAACCCATTATTATTTCCTTGTACCCTTGCTGCCAGATTTCTCAAAATGCAGTTTTTAACCATAGCGATGATGCAACTGAATAGCAGGGGACACGCATGGTCCCCAGACTTAGAGAACACTGACGTCCACATCTTGCCAGCCATACCATCACCCTCTCAGGATCACGGACGCAGATGTCTGGTCCAGAGCCACCGCCCTGGAACTCCACGGGGGGGGGGCGGGCCAACCTCGACAGACAAGGTGGCATTGAATGCCCCTCTGTGCAGAAATTACTGACCCCGTGTTCAATGATGGTGACCAGCTACAGGTCACGAGCTACAAGGCTCTGCAGACACTGAGAAACCATGGGGAAGCAGCCGCTTCCACCGGGTCACTGGGTGGGGGGGGGGGGGGGCGGTTACTCAGCTCACATCCCACAACCACACGCCACTCGTGAGATGACTGGTGTGGAAAACCAGGCTCCGAAGGGAGGAGCACATGCCTTCTGCCCGTTTGGCTTAAAAGAAGGATGTATACACACAGGGCATAGTAATTTCTAGAAGTTAAATCACAGATAACTTGGGAAGTTAATCGTCAGTTAGACGGAAACTGAATCCATCTTCAAAAACCCACTGCGTTACGTAAAACTCAATCCCAGTTAGGAAGTTCACGTTTTAACAACAGACTGACGATGTCACTAAGTTTCAATGGTATTGATTTGGAGCTCGATTCTGCCTTCTTAGTTGCAGCAGGGAAAGTAGAACGAGGGAAGAGGAAGGTTCCCCGGAAAACCCACCGATCCACAGACTCAGGAAGAGACCTTGGCTTGCTCTCCTGAAGGAGTATGAATAGTGAAAGCACGTGCGTCAAATGCTTAGCACTGTGCTTCTTTTTTCCAGAAGTTACTCCCATTGTGTCTTACGGTCTTTTCCTCACACTGAATGGATATTGAAGTCAAAGTCATGCCCAATGGCACAGAGGCGCTGTCGGTGGAAAACATGACCAGCAGTAGACACGCAGGGCAGGAGCGTCTCTGTAATCCCAAAGCTAATCAGCTCCGCTGACTGCTGACGAGGGGGCCGGCTTCCCACGCTGTGTCTGCACCACAGCTGGAGAAGACGGGAGAGCGTGCCTACACTTCTCTCCTGCCCTGGGACTAGTGTCAGTGCAAGCAGTTAGTACGCACATCTGGACTTGGACTCAGAGAAATAAATGCCCACAGCACCCCCAGTGCTGGCTAACTCGGGAAAGGCCTCCATAACCCATGCCGCCCCTTTACAGATCCCTGACTTCAAATGCACCGTGCTGGGGTGAGGATGGGCGGGCCTCGGTGCATCCACCAACTCCCAACCTGCAGCTTTGGTCGAGCAAGTCACCTTTCAACTCTGGCTGTAAACCTGATGTCTGGTGGGAGGGAAGTCAAGAGTGCCCCACTAGCAGAGAAGGCGCCCTGCCCTCAACAGTCAGGAATTGTTAACTGTATTAGAAATGAAACCACGCTCCGTGCCATGGAGCCTTCTCCCAGAGCTGACGCGGTTCCTTACAAAGGGAGCCTCCCTTCCACAGCCCCCACCCTCCCTACCCCGCCTCTCTCTGTCTCTCTCGTGCAGGTGGCTCACCTGGTTAGCAGACAATAAATGCCGATCATTTCTTGAGGGGTCTGAGGGCCTGAGGTTTTCTATCAATGCTTTAAATGACATCCACAGAAGTGCTGAACATGCCAAACGTGACGTGAAGGTCTGCGTGGAGAGTGTAAGAAGGGCAGGGTGGTTATTTCTGATAGAACTTGTCTGCCACTGACCATGTAAATGAGAAGAGGTTTAGTCTCAGCTCCGGGGGGGGGCGATGGTTGTGTCTTCCTTTCTGTGAGCATCCTTCCGAACCTGGGCTGCATCTGGACAGGTGTGTGTGCGTTTGCGTGTGATACTGCAGAGGGTACAGGGGATGTGTGCGCAAGGGGTCTTCTTTGATCAACTGAGAATATATAGAAAAGATACTGAAAGGAAGGGTGTGTCATGATCGGACATACCCCACTAATGAGTCACAGCTCAGTGCTATCCATGAAGCCTTTGGAAGGTGGGATTTTCACTCAAATAAAAATATCACTCCAGGTACCAACGGACACAATTAGGTTGAAGTATTTTTGATTCAATATTTTTTTATTACATGATGCCTATCACCCCAAACTCCCTTTCTCTGCCTCAGTTACCCCACCCCTAAAAGAGAATTGCCCCTCTCCAATACGGAAATGCTGACTACACCCTAACGGAATGCCTCCTAACTTGGTATGTACACGTAGATGAACACGTATGACACGCAGCGGTTTCCTACATTCCCGCAGGCCCTTAGCTGGCGGCCTCCACCATCAGGTGAGCAACCTCGGCAAAGGACAGGCTCCTACAGATGTGTCATTCAACAAATATTTGCCCCCAGGCTCCTCCTAAGCACACGGCTCAGCATCAGACACTCCGGGGAAGAAGACCTGAGTGTCAGAGGACGTTGCCTAGCAGAGGAAAGAAAACAGAGAAATAAAGACAAAAAGTGGCCCATGTCACAGTACAAACACAAAAACAGAGCTGTGGCGCCTGAGCCGACAGAGGTGGGCGGAGGTGGCTCTTCAGACGACATCACCTGGGCTCAGTGTACAACACTGGTGGTGTTTCAGGACGGACCCTCTCCAATGAGATGGAAGAAGGTGAATCGTGTGTCCCAGGGCGAGAAAATCCTCGCTCATTTACCATTATGCCCGTTGCATGTCCATGATGAAAACATCTAGTCTTTGTTTTTAAAAACCCAAATGTACAAAAAAGCCCCAAAATAAAATAAAAAGCCCACCACTTACATAAAGACAAACCTACTTTTCCAGAGAACTCTTCATGAAAATACACACAATTCCAAGAGGTTTGGGATGTCTTGGTTCACTCACAAAAATAAATGCAACAAAGTGAGACGGGAAGCGGGGACATGCTATCATAAATATCACCAAAGGTCGCACAACGTGGCACCTGGCGATGAGGAAGGAGGGCAGGAAGCCCAAGCACGGATCCTGCACCACCCAGGCCTGTGCTGCTGGAGTTGGAGTGTGACTATGCGCAGCGTTTCAGACACCCATTGAGGCAACGAAACCACAGACGAGAGCTGGCGCTCACCGCAGCGCTGAAGATGATGAGACCGAATGTTGACGCACGCTCTACCCAGTCCATCCAGACTTCAGAAGACAGAGCATGTCCGAACGACTTCCGGCAAAAACTGTTCAAATGAGAGTTCGGGCCCCTTGGAGAATATTTCAAGGATCTAAAACGTTTAAACCACACTGACCTCCTCCTTTCTCTTCAACAGTCCGGAGAAAGCTCCGCTCTGGAGTCAAGGAGTCAAGTAACGCAGGTCTTGCTCTCAGCTCTCCCGCCCGCCTGCTGTGCTGCGTGACTTCGGGGAAGTCACTTCCCATCTCTGAGTCTCCATTTCTCCAATGAGGGAAAGGGTTGAGCTGGACGGCATCTACGGTCCTTCCACGTTCTGACGTCTCAGGTTTCATATGTGAATTGTCACCCTCACACCTAACATGAATTCCGATCACACATCATCCCAGCCATTATCACAAAGTACAGCTCTGTTGTCGCCGCATCTCCAGAAATGGTAATCTTTCAAGTCAGCAAAACTGAAAGAAGGAAGCGGACTCAGGGAAAAAGCTGGGCGGATGAGGAAAAGCTCCCTCACCCTCAGCACATACAGCCAACGAAGCCCCCAACAGAAAGTTCGCTGCCGTTTTCGTACCTGCGCTCCCGCAGGAAGCGGCATGTTCTCCAGCGGCTGCGAATGGGTACAAGGCGCAAGGCTGCCGTGAAATAACGTGTAAAGCGGCCTGGGAACAGCCCCTAAACGCCCCAGCGTCGGGAGGCCTTGGAGCCCGGCCCAGGGGAATGCTCTGTGGCCTCAGGTGGGTCCTTTCAAGTCTTGCGTTCAAGGGACTGAGAGAGGTAATTCCAGACACATGTGTTTTTATGTCAGTCTGACTTTCCTTAGAGAAAAAAATGTGTGTTAAACTCAGGGTCGCTGAGATTCTGGGCAAGGGCAGGTGAGCACTGCCCTTCCAGGGGCTTCCCCGGCCGCTGTGTGCTGGAAAGACGCCTGCCGATCATGCCTCCCCTGAGTGAGGAATTCACGGGTCCATTTCGGAGGAACAAGCACTGGACGGAATTGCCTGTCGTTCATTTTTCTCACCGATCCGAGTTTTTACACATGACACCGCAGCCATCCAACACGGCTTCGAGCATCCTCTCACGCACCTTTGCCTCTCACTGCCGCGCTTGGACTAAGAGAGTCCGCCTGTTGTTACCTGGATACAGGTTGGTACGGTGTCTGACTCCTTAGAATAAGGGGAGCACACTCTGTGGATGGTGCTACAAGGAGACAGATGACATCAAAGTGCTCAGGCTCGGTGGGCGTGGAAAAAACGGAGGAAAAGATCGACCTTGTAGGAGTCACAGGCTGAGAGGGCAGAACCAGACCGAAGCACCGCCTGCTCTGCTCCAGCTACAGCCCTGCTTACTGGGTGTGGGAGGGGGGAAGGGGGTCTGGGAAGGGGGCAGGGAGGGAGGGCAGACAACTGGTCACTAAAGCCACACCCCTGTGAAGTCAGTGTCCCAGGAGACTGGTCCCTGGGATGCTTCCCAATGAAGTGATCTTGTCACCCCAACCGTCACCTTCAGCCTCCTCTGAGTGACCACAGGAGACAGCACCGAAGAGTGAGGCCACCCCCTGCAGTACCCACCGGCAGCCACAGAAACCCACCTGAATTTCTGAGACCCCTCCCCACCCCAGATAAAATAAGAAATGCCCAGTCAGATTAGAATTTTGGATAAAGCACCAACATTTTTTTGGTAGTGTGTGTATGTCCTAAATATTGCACTGGACATACTTATACTAATTTTTTTCCCTTGGGTTATCTGAAATCCAAATTTCATTCATGCATGGAACCTAGTTATGCTAAAAATGCTCATTGTTTATATGAAAGTCAATTGCAACTGGGTATCCTTTCTTTTATTTGTTAAACCAGGCCACCCCAACCCCCAATTCTTCCAATATTCCTCCAGGCTATTCTACTATATGAGAAAAAGTTATTTGTGGCCAGAAAAACAAAACAAATTGGGGAGGGAAGGTTTTGAAATCTACAAGCTAATTTTAAAAGGAACATCCTCCAATAGCAAGGGCAGGTGATTTCAGAGACTATCACTCCACCCCACCGCCTATCGGCAAATCGTTGAGAGTAACAGGTGCCCTATCTATTTGAATCAAACAAAGACACTGGGGCGGGCAGAACATAACCTCTTTTCACAGTACTTTGAATATCAAATCATCTGATTAAAAAGGTGAAGGTGGATTAAAAAGTATTTTTAAATGCTTAAAATTCTCCACTACTTAAAAAGCTTCCTAAGACCACAGATTAAGTTGTTCACGGCAGGCATCACTTTCAAACTCGCTGCTGGCATTCAGCGTCAGCCTCCTGCATTTTCCGCCCGGATCGCTTGCGTGCTGAGACCAGGAGCGCTCCGGAATGCCTTCCCTGCGGGTCACGAACTCCCTGCGGGCACGGGCCTTGGAGACAGCCCATCTGGGTTAGGTACGGAGGGCTGCTCGCTGAGGACAGAGAATGGGGCTGAGAGAAGACTGCAGGGAAGTCCTGGGTCGGGGTCAGGAGGGCAACCTGGACAGCGTCCCAGCACCTCAGATGTCCAGCGCCGCTTTGTCCCTCCCGTCCTGGGCAGCCACACCCTTGCTCACAACACAATGCAACACTCAGAGCAGAAAGTCACCTGGAGACTGGGCACACCTCTGCTGAACGCGGATGCTGAGGAGGAGGGGGAGCCCTCCCCTTCCTGGACCATGGGAACCGAAAGGGGTGCAAAATAATTTAAAAGGTGCAGCCACAGACTGCAGGCTGATAAACATGTAGGCATTTATTCAGCAAGAAACAAATTTATTTAAATCCACTTATTGTTTTGTTAAAGCGTTGAGCAGTGGTGATAGGTAACCAACTCCCTGACCGGATAGAATTTCAGCCTGTTGCTCAGAGAAGCCTGTTGAGGAACCGGAAGCAACGCACTTCGATTAGGAGATGACAATACCAAGCACATTCTGGTGTCAGCCACAGTGCGAGGAGCTTGGCACCGATTCCTCCCATTTCCTCTTCACCACACCACCGTGCATTAGAAAAAATAAAAGAATTCTTATTTCCATTCCATCTCAAGGGACGGTGAAGTCTGTAAGCAGCTCAGTGAGCTTCTCCCCAGGGACAGACACACGGCCAACAGCAGGGGATCATTCAGACCCAGACTTAATGACACGCGTTCTCGGTGGTAGCGACGGCTCGACCTTTGACACAGTGAGTGGAAGACACGCCCTCCAGTCTCCCTGGCACTCAGTTCCGCAGCGACGTCAGATCAGCTCCAAAGACTTCCCACGTCCAACACCGCCCGGTCTCTTCCGTCGGAATGGAGAGCTCCTGAGGCCGGCCATACACACTCCCAGGCCACCTTCCAGACACCACTCAGGTGCGTGGGGGTTAGATGACTTCCCCCAGGCTGCGCAGCCAGACCTCCCATTCTGAGCTTTCGCCTGCACCCCTGGGGACAGTCGCCATTAAACCGCAGCTGGACCCGCGATCTCTAACCCACGCAACGAGACTGCTCATCCGTGGACACGAGAACGCCCAGGCTGCACACCCAGCTACGGCACACCAGCGATGAAGTATCCGGTTTGTCACACGGGCCCTTTCTTCCCCATCAATGAAGAACGAGGGTGACAACTTGGACGCGGCGGCTGGATTTTGAGAATGACGCAGCAGTGCCGATGCCATGACGTAAGCCTGGCGTGCCTGGGTGTGGTGTTGCCCGCAGTGGTGACTTTCGGCGAGACCTGCCCCTGCCCAGCTCACCCCCAAAAAGCACCTTGGTCCCGCTGGATCTGCACAGGCAAAGAGACACTCAACAGAGCCGTGCTTGGCAGGTTTTGTGGAGCGAGACACGCGATCCGGAAACCCAATGCGCCGCGTCAACCAAAGGCTTCATTCAGTTAGGGGTTTGCCATTCTTCCGGTGGAGCCGAGCCCCTTGTGAGTGTGAAAGGGCTGGCTAAGAAGAGTCAGATTACAAGAGGACACTGAATCTCCCTGAGCAGACAAGTCATTTAACTGTTAAAATCCTTTATCTGCCTGTGATCGATGAGATACACGCTAGTCGTTCCCCTCTATGGCATTTTGCAAAATGTTGTAATCTCACTTTCCTTTCATTTAAAGAGTTCCCCCCCCCCAATCTGCCTCCAAGATAAGCACTGACACGCAGAGGCAGGCGGTCTCCAACTCCCAAACAAGTTACCAGTCAGGCTATTCCACACCATCTATCTCCTGCTGTATGGAATTCTCGGTTTTCTCTTCGGGAGGAAGGGAAAGCCCTGGAGAAAAGCAGAGGGAGAATTAGGAGACTCCGCCAGACGCAGGGCTGATGCGCCTTGTCCACGCAAGGCTTCCCACTAAAGGCCGTGACATAGGGTCGTGGAAAATAGAAACAGAAATGCGACACAGCCCCTCCGTTGTTTAGAGCACGCCCGAGCAAAGTGACAGGGTGCTGCTCCAGGGGACAGGCACCCAAGCTTCCAGGGGCGCGGGTGGGCCGACACGTGACTCCCACCCTGCTGAGCTCCCTACCGAACACTCAGCCCACGCCGAGCGCAGAGCTGACTCTGCGGGCCCCTGCATCCGCTCTGCAAGTCCCGCCACCCAGGGCACAGCTGCTTGGACTGGGAAAACCGGATGCACACGCAGAGCTCGCGTGGCTTCGCCAGGCAAACTGCTTTGAAATGCTCCCAGAATTGCAGAGTCACAAGCAGAAAGCTCGATTGTTACCACGAACGAAACACCAAAGTCCGGCGGTGCCAGAGTCTGTCAAACTGGACGACAAAGTCAGGGAGTTCAGCGACCAGCATTTCATACAAGGAGAGGGAAACGCATTTCTTTAGCAAGAACTGGACGCCCAGCAACAAATACTTTAGGTCCGGTCCTGTGTGTGTGTGTGTGTGTGTGTGTGTGTGTGTGCGCGCGCGCATGTGAAGCTGGTGTATGCGTGTGAAGAAATGTATTTCTTACTGGGGTGGGGGACGCAATATTAGAAGCTTGGAAAATGCTGTCTTCGGTTCAGCACTAAACTCCGTTTTGGGCAACAACAGCAACAGGGAGCAGCAGAAAAGACGGTGACCCAAGAAAAGGCAAACAGAAATGAATAAAAATAAATACTTCCTCTAAAGAGCTGACCGCACAGGCTTGACCTAAAGCTTTGTTATTCTTGGCACGAGTAACCCAACTAGCTGAGAAAACTACTGGCAAACACCTAAAAGACCCCGAATGCAGGTGTTTAGAAAAAAACAGACCAAAAAAATAAATAACATCAAGTTTTGAAAGACAGGAAGCGACCTTCCCAAACCATAGAGACATTACTAGACTAAAATGTTTGTTTCCACATTAAAAAGCCTTGCCAGAGCAGACGGTGCATTCTGCAGAGCATGAAGGTGGCCCCCAGGACATGTCCCAGGCCATATGCCCAGGTGGGAGAACAAAAAAAAGATCATTTTCTTTCAAAGGACTACCACGTTTAACTTTCAATATACCTGATACTTAACATTTAACATAAGTAACACATTTCACAGTGGGAAACATTTACTCATATTTCTTAAGTCCACTAAATTGTTTACCTTTCAATATTTAAAGCAAATATTTTTACAACCTTGAAACAGCTAAGCAGTTATCAAAGGAAGGGCTAATACATTTACCCGAAATCCTTTCCAACCCTGAAATGTATTTGCATGACAAACAACATCTTAAATGACTTCATGGTCACTGATTCATTAACAAGAATTGATTAAGCAAAAATTAATTAATTAAAATTAATAGAGCATCAGGAACAGTGCTAAGGTAAGATGAGATAATGTCAGGTAAGCTGGTTCAGTCTGGTTTATTTTTAACCTATATAGAGGAAAAGCTTCGTGATGTTGAACTTGGCAATAACTCCTTGGACATGATGCCAAAAGCACAGAAAAACCAAAAAAACAAACCAACAAAAGAGAAATTGTACTTCATCAAAACAAAAAACCTTTTGCATCAAAGGATATGGAAATGCAATCCACAGCATGGGAGAAGATATTGAAAAGCTATAGACCTCAACAGGGATGTTAATATCCAGAATGTACAAAGAAAAACTACAACTCAACAACAACAGAAAAAAAAAAAATTCACACCCTCAAACCACCCAATTCAAAATGGGCAAAGCACTTAATGAGATATTTCTCCATGAAAAGATGCTCAACATCACTAACTAGAGACATGCACATCGAAACCACAGTGAGCAATCACCTCCCACCAAATGACCGGCGTCAGCAAGGAGGTGGAGAAATTAGGACGCGTGTGCCCTCCGGGGGGAGACGAAAAATGGTACAGCCGTAATGGGAACAGTATGGTGGTTCCTCAAAAAGTTGACAATAGAATGACCGTACGACCCAGCAGGCGCCCTTCTGGCCGTCCACCTCAGGAATAGAGAGCAGGCCGTCAAACAGACGCTCACGCACCGACGGTCACCGCGGCATTATCCGCAGCAGCCTAAAGGTGGACGCAACCCACGCGTGGGTCAGCGGGTGAACGGCTACACGAAGTGCCGTCTATGTAAGGAAACAGTACTCCCTTGCAAACAGGAAGGAAATTCGGACACATGCCACACCTCGGGTGCGCACCGAAGACATTATGCTAAGTGAAACAAGCCAGTCACCAAAAAAAAAAATAGCGTCGTTTCACTTAAATGCACCGCCCAGAGTCGTCGGATTCACAGAGACAAAGTGGAACAACGGTTTCCAGGGCCTAGGACTGGGGGGAATGAGGAGCTGGTGTTTAATGGGCAAAGTTTCCGGGGGTTTTTGCAAGATGGAAAGAGATGTGAGGGTCGGAGGCATAGTGACATGCATCCATTAACATCACTGAACTGCGCGCTTAAAAATGGTTGTAACTGTAAATTTTACGTGTATTTCACCGCAACGTAGAAACATACACATCGGCCAGCACTCTGCCTGGGGTTTTAAGCACCGCAGTGGCACCCAAGGCCCCGGAAGCGGACAACTTGGCGAGTGTTCTCTGGAAGCCGAACCCCAGGCTTTGCGGCCTCACAGATTTCCTTCCCGAAAGCCCGACCTGGACGTTCTGACTCTTTAATTCATTGTCTATCCAAATAGCATCATGAAAGCGTTTCCTCAAACCACAGAACAGGGCTGTTTTGTTTGTATCCTCCCGGCAGC
The DNA here is from genome assembly GCA_004027475.1 of Anoura caudifer. Taxonomy (NCBI): domain Eukaryota; kingdom Metazoa; phylum Chordata; class Mammalia; order Chiroptera; family Phyllostomidae; genus Anoura; species Anoura caudifer. Next base: position 49,475 of record PVKU01004146.1, read on the forward strand.
GCCCCCTTCCCCCAAACACCCCGCTAAGGGTGTGGGGGGGACACCAGGAAACGACAAGAGGAAAAGTAGGCACTTTTTTCCCTCGCCTTGTTTGAGATTGGATTTTTTTTTTCTTGAGCCTGTCGAACAGCACCCAGCCCGATGCAAAGCTTCTCTAAATCTGCAACCACCTCGTTCCCCAGACGGGCCAGTTCCCCTGCTGTCTATTTCCGTACTGACTGTGCAGTGAACCAGGGCGCCCCGGCTGCGAGAGGGTCACAGACCACCACCCAGGGGTGCGCAAAAGAAGCCATCTCTACGCGTAGAGGAACAGTGGCGTTTCCAGGACGTGCGGAGGAAGGAACGAGTCCACCGTGCACAGAGCTCCCTGGAAGTCACTGAAGTTTGAACTCTGCCGTTGCCCTCCTGGATCTGGGTCTGGACCGACCCCCACCCCCCGCCCCCGGCCCCATGCAGATCCACCCGCGCAGCGATGACCCACCACGACGCGGTATCAAGAACTCCCAGAGGTTCCCAAACTCTTGGTACTGTTGGTGATATACTATGGTTTACGATCTAACCACGTTCTCGTTCAAATTTCAGGGCAAGCAGGTGGGATGGGAGGACAGGCGCTCCCACGCACGGCGGACCCTTGTTCTCCGCAGCTGTTCTGCTGCGCAGCCACCCGGCACACTGGACTCGCAATGCTGCACCTCGGTCGCCAGAAGGAATACAGGGTGAGAGCCCAGCAGCTCGGGCGACTGCTGGGTACCCAACCGTGTTTCGTGTGTGTTTCCGTGTAAAGACGCCCCTGTGTGAGCGACGCTGTGAACTCGCTGACACCGCACTCAGGGCAAACAGCGCTGCAACTCGCGCCTGAAGGGGTCCTGCCGCGCGCACGCACTTTCTCGCCCGGAGCAGCAGGAGAGGAACCGGATGCAGCAGGTCGGCACCTTGCTGGTGTTCAGGGTAGGCGCAGGCTAGAGGTCCTCGTACCGAGGGCGTGGCCTAGAGCCGCTCAGGAAATGCCTTCAGGACTGTCGTGGCCATCTCGAACGAAGACACTGAGTTTTGCAACACAGTTTCCGTAGGGCCTGAGGCCACGTTGCCTGGGTAACTGAGCGTGTCTTGCAGGACACTCACCCCAGGACGTTGCCAGAGGGCCAGGCGAGTCCCTGAACCCACCACTAAGATGGTAGCGAGGTGGGGAGGGGGGGCGGGGCATTCTTACACTGAGCACAAGCAAGGCTAGCAAGACAAGTGGGTAGAGAAAAAAAGCCCTTTTACTTGCTCGGGTACCAGAGTGGGGGTGGGACCATGGGAAGGCAGGCACACGTGCCATAGAAGTCAAAATAAGGCAGTGGAGGCTGCTGGGCCAAAGAGGCGTGTCCGTCTAGCCTGGGGAAGGAAGGGATTGGTTGGGTGGTAGACCCACCTGAAGCCCATGAAAGTTTAAGAAGTTGATGGGTCATTCTGGTAAAGCACCTGGTCCATCCCACCTCCAAGCTCATATAAACCCAGGAAACAAAGAAACTCCCTTTAGCTCAGCTCTGTTGGTCCTGGGGGGCCTGCTGGTGACCTGCACTGAGGGGGTGCACTGACCTGTCTTCTGCATGGGCCACGTGGCTATAGTAGCAAAACAGCCCATGGCCTTGGGGGGGGGGGGGAGTGTGTTTGTGTGTGTGGAGGAGGGGTCTCTCTCTCTCTCCCTCTTTCTCTCCCCCACCTGGTAAATGAACTCACCGGTACATTCTTGCAACTTTGTGGCCCTAGCAGCTGCACAGCCCATGACCACATGGGTCCCATACACAAGTTTCAGGAGGAAACCTGGAGTGGACGGCAGCCAGGAACAAGCTAAGCCACAGGGATAGTCACCTAGGAGCTGCTTACAGGCTCTGAGGGTCAGCACTTTAAAACGGAGCGGGAACTCTGGGCACTGGCTTTTGTTTCGGCCTTGCTGAGGATGGCTGGACTTGGTCTGGGGTTTGCACGGATGGGCTTTGGGATGGGGAGTCCACCTTTCTCCCAGACCGCGAGCATCTGAACAAAACCTGGGATGGGGAGTCCACCTTTCTCCCAGACCGCAAGCATCTGAACAAAACCTCTTTCCTTTCGCATCAGCACCCACCTGCCTCACGAGTTTCGCTTTTGGAGCAGCAGGCAGACAAACTCTCGTTTTTTGTTCTGTAGCACTTTGGGGGAAAAAAGCAGTGGAATCATCAACAAAAAGCACAAAAATGTGAAAACTGTCAGGACCAAAAAAAGGGTGATATGGTAGGAAAGCTGACACAGAAGAGAGGATGTTGCCTTGTCTGACCTCAGCCTCCAGCTACTCAGATTTTCTGATGCTCCACACCTGCAAATGACCCCAAAAGCACCGTGAATATGGATTTGAGGGGTTACAAATAAATCTTAGCAAGCAGGAGAAGTCACAAATAAACCCACAAACACAGAATCCGTGATTAATGAGGATCAACTGTATTAGCCAACCAAGGGACTTTCCTTGACTTACTGCTTAAAGTAATAAATAGGACATCTATTTAAACTTGAAAATTCAAGTGTTCTGAGCTGCATCTACTGCACACAAGTGACTATCTCCCCAGGGGTGGGGGGAAGAAATGCTTCCCCACATTCATCAGGCTGAGCACTGAGCAAACTGTGGATCAGTACGGGCCCAGCAGCCTTGATTACCAGCATCTGCCACCAAACCCTGCGTGGCTTCGATCCAATCACCAGCTGCTGGTTTACCCCCCACGGAATTCCCCACTGTCTGCAGTCGGCACTTCCCTTTGTCTGTGGAAGCCTTTCAAGCCCCCTCTGAATGTAACTCCAAGTTAGAATTCACTGGCATTCTTTCACACTCCAACAAAGATATCTCTGTTCTTCTGAAAAATTTCATTTCCTTGTATATCCTTAAGACAAAAGTCGAGATTTAAAAATGCCCAATTTTTTTTCTACTTACTATTCATGGCAACATGGAGCGTCTTCCATCATAAAAATGAAAACACAGGACAGGCAGAATGCAACTGATACAGGCCCCTTGCAAAACAGCGAAGGATTTTTCATCTGTCTGGAGTAGCAAACACCCTGTTTTATCGTTACTGCATTCAACCCACGCTGCCTCCTTGAGGCAGGGAATGCTAGGGCCATAGGACAGGTAGCAGGTGCCCTGGGGGTCCACGAAAACCACGCTCTTTCTTCAGAGCTGCTGAATTCCCCAGCCCAACACTCTCTTAGAATAAAACAGGTAAGCATTCAAGATGGGCTTCTAGAGAAGGAACCACCTCTTGAAATGAAGTTTGCCGGGATAACATTGGTTAATAATGGTACATAAGTTTCAGGTGTACAACTTGACAATACAACGTCTGTATACTCCGTGGGTGCCCAGCACCCAAAGTGCGGTCTCTTTCCAGCCCCAGGTGTGCGACCCCCTTTGTAAGGGACCAGTTGTGATAGTCTCAACCCCTCCCCCATCGCAGACCTCCAGTTCTCAGCCCCGCCTTCATTCCTGCCCAGGACCGAAATAGGAAGCGCTAGGCTCTAAAACTTCTGCTTTCTCAAAGTCTCAAAACGGGCTACTTTTCAAAAGCCTTTTTGATTTCACAACTAAAAAAGCTTCCAAGCAGTAAAGTTAAGATGTATTCTGTTTCATTTTAAAGGTGTCTGCCATTCTTCATTACATCCCCACTTTTTAAAAAAATATACTTTATTGATTATGCTATTACAGTTGTCCCATTTCCCCCCTTTATTCCCCTCCACTCTGCACACACCCTCCCACCCACATTCCCCCCCCTTAGTTCATGTCCATGGGTCGTACATATCAATTCTTTGGCTTCTCCATTTCCTATACTATTCTTACCCTCCCCCCTATTTTCTACCTACCATTTATGCTACTTATTCTCTGTACCTTTTCCCCCATTCTCCCCCTCCCCTTCCCCTCTAATAACCCTCCACATGATTTCCATTTCTGTGATTCTGTTCCTCTTCTACTTGTTTGCTTAGTTCATAATTTTGTTTTTGTTTTTTTAGGTTCAGCTGTTAATAGCTGTAAGTTTGTTGTCATTTTACTGTTCATATTTTAATATCCCCCCACATATAATAGGCAAAGAAAAAATGTTGAGCCATGCTTTGCTGTCACATGGCCCACGCTGCTCCATGCCCGTGGCCAGCAGAACTCTGAGTCCAGGCCAAGCCCTGTGGGCCTGGGGCCTTTCCTGTTCTTGTTGTTTCCTTGAGTCGTTAACGTCAGGTGCAGACGCTCCAGAAACGCTGAACTGTGACATGGGAACTGCCCCTGAGTCAGAGCGGGAGCCCATGCTGTCTTCTGAGTGCACAATTCAAAACAAATGAACTCTAAAGTGACATTTAAACCACAACGGCGGGTGCAAGTGCAAGGTACGTATGTGGCTAGGCCCCGGCTGGCTATGTCCGGGGGAGCCACAGGGGTGAGTTTACCTCTATCGTAAGTCGGCCTATTGGAGATGTCACCGAGTGCAGAGGACGTGTGCACGTCGGGGGGCTAGGAAAGGGGCAGTTCCACAGGAAGCGCAGCCAGGAAAGCTCTGGTTCCTTCTGACAGCAGGCCCAGGTCTCTTAGTGCTCCAGAGAAAGAAAACGTGTCACCCACAGTTCCATCCATTCCAGGCCACCCTGACAGAACACGGCTCCCTGCGGGGCCTGGGAGACAACAGAACAAAAATGCACAAGACCCGAAGTGGTCCAACATTGAGCCCACAGTGGCCAGCCGGAAGAGCAAAACCTCAAACCTGACCATCAAGAGGATGGGTGGCAGTTAAGGAAAGGGGGTGGACTCACAACATTGCAGGAGAAATCCCAGAGCACAGACGTGGGAGGAAGTTACCACGGCAACAGTGAAACCGGTGTTTACGTGACTCAGAGAATCTGTTCGGAGACTTTGTAGATCAAGACTGGAGAGCCCCCTACACCGGAAGCAATCGAGTTTTCCCAAATTATGCCCTTGGTGTTGGATCTTATTACACTCCTAGCATTTCAGAGCTGGGTATGTTTTGTTTTCAGAAAGCACCAACTTGAAAGTAGGGACGGGTGTCTTTTTCAAATTCTGCAGCATTTCACACAATTTGGTGGCTCTATTCATCAAAGCGAAATGAAGCAGTCACTGTGTGAACTCCTCAGGTCAAATGGAGGAACTTTAAAGGGTAAATTCTCCTGTAACCCTCGGGGCACGCAGGAGGGTCCTAGGGCCCTGAACATTCTCCCCTCAAGGACACAGGGAGACGCGGCTTTCAGGGAGATAAAACATCACTTACTATGAGGATCCCTTCCCCACATTTTAATTTGGGTAACACCAGAAAACAAGGGCCTGTGTCTCCCTCCTTTGTACTGACTTCCTTCAAAACATCACCAGCAAATATATTTTTTGAACAATTCCTTAATTAGCTTGGAAATTTATTACAGTCTATGTTTATTTTGCTTAACTGATAATACACATTTCCAGTTTCCCCCACCCCCAAGATTAAGGAAGTATCCAGTGCCAAACAGCAAGACTAGAGGGAAGAAAGGAAAAGACAATAAATGTCTTGACTTGTTTTTTGGCATCAGACTGCCTGGGTTTCAATCCCAACTCTGCTGCTTACTGGCTGTGTGACCTCGGCCAGGTTGCTTAAGCTCTCTGTGCGTCACTGAGGATAATAATAGTTTCTGCCTCATGGGACTGTGAGAATTAAATGAACCAACCAAATATGTAAAGCACTTAAAATCATTCCTGCCACACAGTAAATGCTATATGAGGGTTAGCCCTTATTTATTATAATTATAATTATAATTCTTAGTATTATTTACATGACTATAACATTCCAAATCCTATACCATGTCATTATGATATTTAATTGATAATGATACCCCTAATTTTTACCATAACATATTGAAATTAGCTTTATATAGAAAATGATGCATGATAAAAAAATACCTAATTAAAATATGGTTTTTTGTTCTCTATCGTTATCGTGGGCTGACCGAACCAAAGCTACCACAGTGAATACAAACGAAATCAGACCAGGATCCGTTTGAAATTCAAAAGCACAAGAGAAGGAGTTGCCAGACGCTGGGAGTGAAACACGGCCCTCAGGGGAAAACCGTGCTCCCTGGACTGGATGCAGGGGTGGTGCTGGCCCCCCCCCCACCCCCACCTCGCCATCTACAGGACAGGACGTCCCCGCCTGGATCACGTCGCGGGCAGGGCAGGGGTCGGGCGGGGCGCACAGCTGTGCCGGCTGGCTATCTGCAGGGCTGTCTGAAACACCAGCCCCCAGGGTCAACCCAGAGGTGCTCAGAACACCACCTCACTTATCTGCGACTGCGCTTTACTCAGCCCACAAGGCACGCGGGCCTCTCCCAGCGACTCTCTGTGCAGATTTTTCATTCCTGCCTCCATATTCGCCAGCATGAGAACAGTCTTCAGCTACCAAGTACTAGCTAGGATTTGCAGAAAAGTTTGAAAGATGGCGTGTTCCAGTTAACTACATGTGTCTAATAAAAAAACAAACAAACCCTCAAATGACCTTTGTTTCAATTCTTGTTGAAAAATATTTGAAGATGCTTTGATAACTTTCATATTAAATAAATGGAAGTACTGAACATTGTTTAATATTTAATGACTTGAAGTCTAAACTTCCTGAGGGTTTTAAGAGAGCTAGACGTATAGGGCCAGAGGGGGTGACATTCCTTCCAGTACAGAGGGGAACAGGAAAGGCCCCTTTGACTGCAGGGAATAGGTCCGTGAGAACACAAGGGGATCTGAGCAGGCGAGACTGGAGGGGGCGGGGCAGGGTTGGGGTGCAGAGAGGAGCGCACAAGAGTGCGAGTCATGGGGGAGTTTGGGTGGAGAGAAGCCCTAGACTATGGAAGCCATAAACTCGAGAGCATGCTGGCCTGGCAGCTGGCCCACGTGCTCTGCACCAATGCGGGCATGAAGGGGATATGAGTCTGGGACTCGGTGCCAGGCCAACTGTTACAGTTAAACAGGAAGTCCCAGTACCGAGGAGTCTCCCCATTGGCCAGGAGGGTGGCAGAGGGAGGGTCTTAACACTGAGCATGCAAAAAACTAGGGGAGGACTTCCGGGTGGGATGTGGTGCCTGTCGCGAGGCTTTTGAAATGAGATTCTATTTTTGATTCACACACCACGTGGCACTGGGGAATCCTGAACACCCGGGACTCTTTTCACCCAGTGCCATGACCAAGTTCAAGAATGACTCCAGGGCTAAGAATGAAACTGTCAGTAGATGATGGAACTCCAGTTTCTCAAGCTGTGAAGGTTGGTATCCATGATATCAACCTGGTGAATTCAACTCTAGACAGAACTATTATTAGAGAAGGAGAAGTGCAGTCAGAGAGGACGAGCCAGGCTCCTGGCCCCTGGGAACGACGTTTGTTCAAAACACCATCATTGCTTCCAAATTCTCCCAGGGGCGCGAAGTCGGTATCTGACCTGCCTAAAGCAAGGGGCCTGCTCCGGGGGCCTTCGGCGGCCCCTGCCAGCTCTAGGACCTTGAACTTAATTAGATTTGCTAGGCTCAGAGCTCTCCGAAATCCTGACACTCATCTTAATTGCCTTCGGGGCCCCGGTGGCTAGCCTGGGGCTCTGGCTGAATAAATGATACTTAGAAGTAAATGCTGACAGCAGCCTCTCCTATTTATCAAGTGCATATTCAGAGTCGTATTCCCCTCAAACTTGATGAAAGAACCCATTCCATTATGCCTTTCCAGAAGCGAGTTGCACGGAGGTCACAATAATCCTCCTGGAATTGTTTCCATTCTAACAAATTAGATATTAATAAAGGCTTACTTCTGCCATCGGAGAGAGGAATGAATTCATTCTGAAAACGAGCAGCACACCCACGTGCTTATCAATGGACCGTAAAATAAATATTTTCCAACGAAAGCTGTGTTTTTAGATCCTAAAATTATTCCTAGCATTTGGCATGGAGCCACAGCAAGTCTGTAACGTTGCCATTTATAGCAAAGTTTAGGCTAAGTTGCAGGGCACACACCAAAGAATACACTTACTTGACATTTTAAGGCCACAGGGCCGATCAGAAGGGCCGGGCAGGAAGGAACTTTGTCTAAGGGATTCACCAAGCTCTTGGAGGGGGGGTGGGGGGAGGCCTAGCCCACACAGTCCCACAAGTAGAGCTGGCAGGGCACTCCAGAGAAAAATGCACCGGCAATGGAAAGTGAAGTTCAGAGAAGACACACCAGCTCCTAAAAACTAGGGCACCCACTGATATCCACACCTACCTCCTCGCTTCACCTGTGGCCAAACTAAGGACCAGAGAGACAGCGAATCCATCCAGCATCTGGGAAAACAGCCACCTCCCCAGCGGCGACAAGGCTGCTGCGGGTCCAGAAAACCCCTCCCCCATGCAGTTTAAGAAGAGAGGCTGAAGTGGAAAGAAATGAACCTGTGCTAACATCATGTGGGGCTTCAAGAAGTTCCAGAAGAAGCCACACAATCCCTGCTGTCGGATTTCACTGGTTAAGGAGGGCCAGATGGAATGAAAAGGACCCGGGGTGACAGGGTGCCCAGGGAGCCCAAAGGAGAGGAGCCAGGAAGGGACGGAAGGGGAGTGGTTAACTTCCCCTTCTGCTCTTTTAAAATAAGGAAGAAGCTCCAATCAGAAGCTGACAATAAAATCATTATTCTTTGCCACTTTCCTCAGTATCACGGAGGCCTGGGTTGCAAGGAAACGGGCCCTGAAAAAAAAGACAGCATTCTCTTAATCTCCTCCGCCCTGCCCTGAAAAAGAGGAAAAGAAAGAACAACCTCCAAACTTCCTGCCTAACTTCCAGCTCGTAGGAAATACAGGGGCAAGAGGAAACGGAATAGCCCCCAAGAAAGAGCCCACCAGACACATCCCCCGCACGGGACGGTCGCCAAGGCAAGCTGCCTGGACCTGCTCAACAGTCAGTGTCACGGGAAAGACCTGAGAGCGGCCGCCACTCTGGAAAAAAAAAGTCAGAGACACATCGGAGACACGGCATTCCTGTAAAGCACGAACGCCGAGTGGCTCTCGGCTCAGGAAAAAACAGTGACTAAGACGTTTTGGAGACAATTCAGGGAATCTGCGGAGGGACTGGATATCCGACACCATGAGAGTATTGTTGGTAATCTTTGTAGTTTTTTGAAATGTTGGGCAGGAGAATGTCCCTACTGTTAGAAGTTTAGGAAAGTAGCGGGTAATTTGCTGACCCCCATTTACCTGACACTGTTCAGCAAAAAATACACACGCACAGACAAAACACATAAATGCATGCATGTTCGCTGTACTATTCTTTCAGTTGCTCTATGTTTGAAACTGTTTGTAATAAAAAACTTGGGGGGTGGGGAATGCTGCTAAGACCCAAACCATGTGAAAAGAAAGTAAATCTATCTATAAAGAAAATCAGAAGAGTGAACCAGGGGTGGTATTTATCCTGTTACCAGCAGAGATATTTAATCAGACTAATAGGTAACCCATTTACCTCTGGAAGCTGCTTACCTGTTAGTGTCTCAGATGTATAGGTGGTTTCTGCTATAACCTACCCCAGATCCACTGTGTAAATAAAGAACATTTCCTGATTTCAGACGGTAGTAAAAGTCTACGGCCCTGGCTTTCGCCCTTTCGAGCAGAGCATGTTGTAAATATAAATTACTCCCAGATAAGCCAGTCAGAAAAGATCAAACAATCCAGCACTGATAATTCATTCAGAGATACAGGACCGCATTTCCCCAAAAAGGGAACACATAGCCTCAAGCTTGCTGCTTCCTGGGGTGCTCTCATAGTAAACCGCGTTTAAGTAGAACGCAGTGTTAATAACCATAAACCTGCCACCCTCAACTACTCTGTCATGCCAAGAATGGAATGCAAACTGTAAGACTAATTTCAACAATTGAGAGGAGAAAGCAGAACGATTATTAATTTCATACAGGGAGTGTAATAATCTGATCATGTCTTTCACTGTTTCTCACTGCTTTCTAACCTAAGATTATCACTTCAAGTGTATATTATCACAGAGGTTAACAATAATGTATTTCAACTTTTCACCAACGAATCGGTGACATTGGATGAAATTCATCTCCAATATAAAACAAGAACAATAACAACAAGCTACTCCGAAATTTGTCGCTAATTCCTGACCAATCAAAACTGCCCAAGAAAGCATTTGCTAAGAGACCCATTCATTCATCAGAGATCCTCTAACCCGGCTGGGTGGCAAAGCCCTCCTATCGGCCATCCCCGTCGTGACCCAACACGCTGATTAGTTTCCCTCTAACCCTTCTGAAATGTCCGCGCAGCCTGCGAGGCTATCAGCAGTGTCCCCAAAGCCTGCCTGATCTGCCTTACTGCACAACGCCAAAAATCGGTTCTCGAGCCTCAACACTGCTTTCCGCTCATCAGCATTACCCTCTGCACGATCTGCGTGCGATGCCACCCAGCAGGCCTCTGCAGAAAGCACGGGACCTGGGTGAGCCCAGAGTTTTCTTTCAGTGAATCTGCCACGTCACGAACCAGAGGAAGTGGGGTGCGTAAACAGAGTCTCTGGAATCGGGGAGACGCGAAGCCTCCTCACCTGCAGCAGGCAGCATGCTGACGCCGAAGTCAAACTCGGAGGGAAAGGAGCCCCGTCTACACAAAATGTGTGACCATCCACCCAGCGTGGGGAGATGCAATGCTGGGAAGAGCGGCCCCGGACAACAAAACACGCGAGACCCTATCCCGACCCCCAACACGTACCGTCACCCATTCCTTAACCCAGGGAGGGAGTTCAGTGAGGCAGCTGGCTGAACAAACACTACCACCAACAAAAAATGAAGTTCCTCACCTCGCTGGGGCTGTCCTTGGCTACCAACAGGTGACCGGCAGCTTTTGACCCAGTGGTAGCCCTTCCTAAGATCTTCCTGGGCAACAGGTAGAACACTGGCGTGAGCAAAACGTGCCCTCTCTGGGGTCATACGGGCTGGCCTTTCTCCCGTCTGTCTGCTCCCTTCCCCTCCATCTCTTTATTTTTACAATCGCTGATTTTATGTCTCCTACAAATCAACTTATTTCCAGATGCTACAGTATCGTTAAACGTTTTATCCCAGTGTTGGGCCTGTGAAAAGAACGCGTGACGTTTTCAAGGTTTGAAAATGGGAAACGCAAAGTAAAAACCAATTGGACAGAGCAGCTGTCCTCCAGGGAGCGTGCTGGTTCGGGCTGAGAGCCGGGAGATCACGAAGTAAAGGATGAAGCGGCCCAACCTGAATGTGCGGTTTAGGCTGAAAGGGGGGAGAAGAGGAGACGTCTACAAAGACTCAAACCCCAGTCTCTGTGGTCGGCCCCTGCAGCTGGAGAGGGTTTCTTGGAACAACAATGACATTTCTCATCCCAAGTTCCTGGGGGGGAAACAGCAATGGCTATTCTTAGCCTAATAAATCCACGTGCAACCAGAGAGACGGAAAAGACGTGGCCTGAAGAGTGAAAATGACTCGAGTGGACAACACACACGCCGCTAAAGCACAGCCGGGAGCAGCGATTCCAGATCAGGTGCGCGTGTGCAAAACTGCTGTCGGTGACGGAAATGCGCTCTTAGGAGTAAGGAGCAAAAACACTAGGCACTGACGGCTTTTAAAACCCCAAACTCAGCCAGTAGATGCTCCATGTTTTGGAATCTATGACAGAAATTCCACCAACTTGTTCCTGCTCATCTCCTTACTAATCATACAAGGAAAAAAAATAAAAATAATAAATAAAAATAAATAAGTAAATAAATAAATAAAAACCTCTGTTCGCTTTAAAACCTGGAAATGTTTCCGGGTACCTGTGAAAGAAGGCAGCTCTCTCAGCCGACCCCTCCCAGCACCACTATCACCCCACAAACGTCCTCCTACTCTTCAGGAGCGAAGCCGACAGAAAGTTCGCTGCGCCCCCACCACCCAGTTGCTCGGAAGCCGTCTGAGAAAGGGGCTTCGCCAGCAGACGGTCTGCCCCAGCAGCTCCCAATCGACGCGCAAATCCCACCCACGTTTGACACGCAGCTTCATCTCGGGAAGCTCCACAGTTTTTCATAACAAATGGTGCTTTATGAAACACTATTAAACAGACACCATGTGGGCTGTGACTATAAAATTGTCACCAGACTGAAACGGCCTTGTTAAAATTAAAAAAAAAAAAAAAAAAAAAAAAAAACCCGGTTACAGTCAGAGCACTTAAGAACAAATCAAAGGGACAAAAATCTTAAAGGAGAAACGCATACAGGGCACGGTTAAAAGGCGTCCTGAGAGGAACGCGCAGAGAGAGCAACGGCAAAGCCTCGGCCCGCGGAGCTGAGACAGAGAGGGGAGGGGCCTTCCCCGCAGCAGCAGCCCCACCGCTAAGCCTCCCGGGCTCTGCAGGAGACGCGCCCCTCGTGGGACACCAGGAAGGACCGTTCGGTCTGGCGTGCTGAGTGGCACCGTGCAAACGGGAAGGCGCGCGCAAACCTTGGGCACCGCGCTGAAACACAGGCTCAGTGTAGGGGGGCTGGGGTGGGGCCCGGGAGTCTGCACTTCACCCCAGCTCCCAGGTGACGCCAAAATGCCGGTCCGCGGGGGTCGGGAGCCATCCGCAAAGGGGGGTTAACGCAGCAGCTGTGAGAAGGAACGGGGCCCTGTGTGTAAAGGACTTTCGGCTCCCTGTCGGAAAGCAGCCACGTAACTGCCCTTAGAACTGCCCTTGTGATGTTGCTGGTGCTGTTTCGCGTTCCTCCTTGTCCTTGGCCTCCCCACCCTGCCTCACTCGAAGCTTTTCCCTAAGATGCTTCCAGCCCGGTCAACACCAGGTTCTATTTACTGCCTAGGCACCAGGACCAGGGGGAGCGGTTGGGGGGAGAGACAGGAGGCAGCAGCTCACCAGCAGCCGTGGGGTTCACTGAGGCAATGAAAGGAAGGAGGAGACCAAAGAAGGGACCGAAACCTACCCGCCAAGTTCTAGATGGCAGGAGGGAACCAACACAGGAACCGGTACCGCAACGTCGCAGGGGCTGTGCTTGGCTTTATCTCGTTTAGCGAGGCGAAGCTAACCCAGCGCTGCACGTGGTAACAAGAGGCATTCCAGCTACACACCTCAGCGTCCGAAGTGTCGTTAAAAGGCCGCCACCACTGTAATGCTCAGGCGGACAAAGGTCCACCCTCGCCGTTGTGCGTCAGTTCCCCGCGCTGCAGCTTTACAGGGGCTCCCTCAGCACCGCGCACCTGGGAACCTTTACCAACTCCCCCTCCTGCTCGGCTCCGCTTCGAGAACCAGACCTTTGTCCCAGAAAGCTCTGTCCCTTCTACCGTCGCTGCAGCGTCCGCCGTGTGTCAGAAACGCCTCACAGGTGGCAGGCGCTAACTGACCCGCACTTTACAGGGCCCACAGCCGCCAGAAGGGACTGTCCTCATGGTCTCACAGACTAGTTCATCTTCCAAGCCCTGCTGCGTCAGCACGTGACTCGCGGACACACAGACCCGTCCCAGGTCTGTCTCCGATGCCAATGCCAGCGCCAGCGCCCCGGAACAGAAGGCAGCGTGCATGCACCACCCCTCAACGCTGCCAGCGCAGGGAGACACGGGTCCCTTCCGTTCCTCAGTGGCTTTGCCACTGCTCTCCGTTACCTGGTGGGAAGCAAGCTGCAAATTCTGCTCTGGACCATTTCAAACCCTCCCTCTAATAACACGTGCTTCTGATAAGGAGGTGAAAAGAAAGGGGCCCCAGAAGAAAAAGTAAGATAACCAACGCTCTTTTTATTATTTTTGAACTTTAGATACAGTCTGTAGTCAGGTGATAATTTGATGGCAAGAGATCAAATTTGTTTTAAAACTCCGTTTTCATGGAAAACGGTTCTGTAAAGCGTTTCCAGAGCGAGCTCACTGTCAAACATTAATGTCTGAGTCCAATGAAACAGAATTTTTAATAAACTGAAGGCAGTAGCGGGGGGTTGGGGAGGGGCGGGGGCCTGGGAGAGGAACCAAGCCTGTAAAAAGGCCTTGGACTAGAAACTCAGTGTTCACGCCAAAACGCTCCGAGTGTCCCCTGCCCCTCAGCCTTGCTTCACAGGCTTCGGCCCCTCACAGAGCCTCCTCTGAGACCACCTTTCCGAGTCGCAGACGGCAAGTCTTCTCAAAACCGTCCGCAGCTCCACGGGGCTGACAGTGTTACAGTGCCGTGGCCCCGAGGGGGGCCACCTCAGGCTCCGCCGCTGGAAGCTGCCGGAGGACACACGATGGTACACCTGCTTCTGAAGCCAGATTCCTCTTCTCAACTGGCGGTTTCGTGGATGTTCACGTTGCTTAGGGATAAAGCGCGCAGCTTCCTTCAGGTGGGTGCACAGAAGAATGAACTCAAGTGTAGGACGCTAGTGAAAAGGCAACTTCGGAACGCAAATGAAGACTATTTATTGCTCGCATCTTTCTGTGTTGCGCACACCATCCAAACAATAGCGAAAAACCACAGAAAAGAAGACTTGTATTCAGCTCAGCCAGAAAAGAGATTAATGTAAGAAAAAATAGCTTTTCCCCCCGAGCTACAAAAGTGGGTATAGATGTGAAAACCACTGCCAAGGAAGAAAAAAAATAATAATCGTAAGCAGAAAGAACACAGAAATCAGCGAACAGACACCATGCTCCACGGAATTCTAAGAAGCCAATGGACAGACAGTCAGCCCACTCTTCAGAGGGGTGGGTGGTTCCCTGACCAGCTGAAATAATGAACACCAATCACTGCAGACAGCCAGAGCTGTGGCTGCGCCCCGGGGGTTCCGGGAGGTGGCGACCCAGCCTGCAAGCTCCGCCCGTGACGGATGGGTGCAGGACAGCCGCCCGGCTCCGCGGAGTCGCCCCGACCAGGCTGCAAAAGAGCGGTCCTTCGGCATGTATTGTTTTTATTTCAAGATCTAATACCAATTCTTGGAAGTGCAGTCCTTTCCCCGCACACAGCCACTTCCCCACCTACACAGCAAGGAAGACGTCCAACATTCCGCATCCGAGAGGGTGCTTTTATCAGCAGGACGTTTGCTCTGCAAAGCTGGGCGGCTGCATGCGGTGCAGGTCTGCCAGTTGAACTCAGCAAGAAAAGGAAGGGAAGGCCAGCCTCTCCTCCCCGGGGAGCTCCCCCGGAGGCTGCATCCCTGTCCTTTCTGGAAGAAGGGCCAAGCCTTCATGTTTCCAGCTCACGGGATGTTGGCACCCAATTGCACTGATGCTCCCAAATCCAACCTAGCACGCTCGCACGGTCCTGGGAGAGTGCAAAGGACGCTAGCTTTGGAAGGAGGACAAGGATTGAAAAACTGGGATATGCTACCAGAGGAGAGGATTGCAGGGTACTTCCAGCTGAAATGCTGGTCCTTACCATCCAGAAAGGCACTTGGAAGGTATCCATTGTTCAACAGGTGGGACAGATTCTTAAATTTACTATTTGCACACAACCAGTCTCCAGCCTTCGTGTTCTCCTGCAAATTGCAACAAGATCCTCCAGGAGCCTTTCGACTCGGCCACGCACTGAAAGCAGCAACGTTTACACGAGAGGACACCCACACCTGGGGCTGGTCCGGGAAGCAGGCCATGGTCACCACGGGGAGCTTCCAAGGCTGGGCAGAGGGCTGTTACGACACTTACATACCATGTGGGCATCGCAAAGCGCAGGTCCTCTCTGCTCTTCCCAATGAAACACACACAGCCTGGGTGCAAGCTGACTTTGAAAGCCAAGCGGGGCCAGGAGATTTGAAATGAAGGCTTCCTGTCTGCACCTGATGCATCTCGCTGCCGGGAAATTCCAAGGGGGATGCTGCGTCTGCACGTGGTTACAAGAGAGAGAAGAAACCTGCACTAGGTTTTCATCTCAGCCTAAGGCAGGCAGGAACTCCATCTCTGGAAACTGAAAGCAACGTGGAGGGGGGAGGGGGGCGCATCCCTTTACTGGGTGCCCCGGCCCTTCTGTGTCCACAGTGGCTGTACCCAGGAGCAGAAGTGAAGGGGCGGGGGTTGAGCTCCTCCGAACTGCCACCCGAAATCAGTCCAAGAAGCAATCTCCTTCTTCCCTCTTTCCTTCCTTCCTTCCTTTGTGGCCGTTTCTTCTCTTTGTTTATGCCTTCGTAGCAGCCAGGAAACAGCTCATTAGTGACACAGAAAATTCTGGCAGCTGCATTTTGCAAGATGGAACTCAACAGCGTCTCTCATTCTGCAGTAAAGCTGGTGGCTGAGTTGTCACTTCAGAGGATTCATTCACCTCATTTGTTTATTCTTTCCACACGACTGACTGAGCATTCTGGAAAGTGGACCTTCAAGATGGCCCCCAAGATGTATCGGCCCCCTGCTCGATACACCCTGTACAACCCCCTCCTCCTGAAGGTGGACAGGACCCCCAAGGACGATGGGATGCCACTCCCAAGATGATGCCATCTTCTATGGAAAAGGGAGTTTGCAGAAGTAGTTAAGGTCCCCAGCAAGCTGACTTTGAGTTCATCAATAGGGACATGATCCTCAGGGGGCCTGATCCAATCGGTTAAACCTCTCAGAAAGAGGAACTGGGGACCCCTTTCACAGGAAACATAAAAAGTCGCCAGGAGGTCTCTGAGTTCTACAACTGAATCCTGCCAATAATCTCAAGAACTTGGAAGAGGACTCCCAGCTCCTGAGGACGGCAGCCCGGGCCACCACCTTGACGACAGCCTTGTGAGACCCAGGGCAGAGGAGCCCACCAAGGAGGGCCCTTCCCCCGACCCGAGAAAATGGTGACATGATAAATGCAGCTTGTTTTAAGCCACACCCTTTTTTGTGGCAAGGTCTTATAAGCAGTGGAAAACTGGTAGGAATGTCAACACGCACCTAAGCAATGCTGGGTGCTGGGGACAAAGAAATAGGGAAGTGTGACAGGATGGGGTGCCTGAGACAAAGGCTAGGGGCAGACCTAGCCCTGGAGCTGGAGAAGGGAGGCTCTCCTTTCAGTTGGGAGCCGTCGAGAGCATCCACAGAGGAGCAGCGCGCTCCCGAACTTTTCCGAGGGCGCCCCAGCTGGCAGCACTTCGAACTTGAGCTCTCAGCGCCTACAGCACTGTGACCGTGCCACGGAATACACACTGGTCATCCGAACAAGTGTTGCCGTGACTGCTGCCTGGTCCAGCAGCAACGGACAACTGCGGTGAGGACCCCAGGGTAGTGGGAGGAAGGGTGAACTTAAACTGCTAAATTGTTCCACTTGAGCATGCTAACAAGAGTGACGTGGACCATCAGAATCCTAGAGGAAAAAGTAAGAGAAGGGTGTCCCAACTGGGGGCTGGCACATTCCGGGAGCAGCCTTACTAAAACCGGCCGCCGCACGTGAGACTCTCGCCCACCATACCACCCCGGGTCCCGCTTCTCCAGCTCAGGGAGAAGCTGCAGGAACACGAGGTCCATCGCAAAGGCCTCATCGGAACAGCTCTGCCCCGCCCCCAGCACACACCTCACACCGCCACTCTCTCCGGCTGTCATCGGCACGTGCTTAAGCAATGCCGACCACTCCACATTTGTCCAGGCAGAAGAGGGGAGGGAAATCCACTTCCAAAAACACAAATGCGCCCCAGAGTCAAATGTGAGCTGCTTCCAGGTGATGGGCTGTTCCGTCTCGCCCCTGCCAGGGCTTCCCTCTGTCATTCTGTAGTTCATGGTCACTGTGCAAACGTCCCAACAGACGGTCCTAGTTCACCGGACGCAGGAAGGAGGGTAAGGGTGCAGCAGCTGGCTTCACTACCTCACGTCGGCCAAAAAGAGTTCCCTGCAGGTGCCTCAGACAAGATTTAAGCAGAGAGCTAGAAAATGTGGTGACCCTAACGTGGGCAATGGTTTCCACACCATTCAGTCCGATTTAAACAGACCTACCACTCATCGCGGTAAGCGAACGCCTGAGCTCTCACAGATCTCCAGTTGTTTTCACAGCTCAAGAAGCTCTGCTGACAACCGACCGAGAAGCTGAAACACGCGGGCCCTATGCAAGGTGTTAAAAATATTCACCTGCAGATTTTTACAAGGAGGAATGAGGGCCCCCGCCCCCGAATACAGGCACATGCTCCTGAGCAACATGCCCTTCAGCTTCGAAGGAGACCCGTGCACGTGCAGAGCGTAGGGATGGGAAGCCCACCCAAGCCCAGCTCCAGCTCCCTAACCGAGGCCTCGCGGGGAGAGTTCTTCACTTAGATAACTGGACTCGGCCTGCCCCTGCCAGAGGCCATCTGCACCAAGGTTTGGGGTGCAGAGCTGAGTGCCAAACTCCACACCTATGAAGTAACTGAACTGCAGCGGAGACCACAGCCCTCTGTGCTGCGGGCGAGGGGGAAGCAGCAGGGGGGACTGGGCCCCCCAGCAGCCCTCGGGCGGAATCATTCCCACGGCAGGACAGGGATGGAAGGACGCGCCCGAATGAGGGCTGCCACCCGATGAAAGAAGGTGCTTCTCTGGTCCATCCATCCATTGGCCGAAAGAACCTATTATTGTAACATTCAGGAATGTATTTGTAAATATCTAACGTAAACCTCATGCAAAGGCTAAGACTAAGCAGAATCTTTATTGTTACTGCCGCCAAAAAAGAATGTTGCTGGCTGAATTTACCCAAACAGATAAGAAAAAGATGAAGAAAAACCAATAAATATCCCATACACCGAAATGGAAACAAAACAAAACAACACAATTCCAAGCAACCAAAGCAAAACAAGCGAGTGTGTTTCGTAATCAGTTTTAAGTTGCAAGGGTTGACTGTTTAAAAATCTCAGTCATTAAGGTTTGCCGAACTTCCTTTTGGAAACTTTAGAACAGGCTCATAATGGTTTCTAGGTCTGAGGAGAGGAAATAGTTGATATGGAAATTCCTGAAAAAGCAGGAGGGGGAACTCACAAATCATTATTTTAAGTCTTCAAATGGACGATGAAGGAAAAGGTGTCCCTGATCACGCAACCCAAAACAGTCCCACCTGGTTCTTGCCTGGCACGTCCCCGGTCACCATCTGTCGCCATGTATCACCAGCTTCTCCTCCATCAGACTAAGGGGCAGGCCCGTGAAGGCAGGCACACGTTACATTCGCCACTGCACACGCAGGCTCCCACCTGGAGCGTCTGCTACTCATTCATTCATCCGTTCCTCTATGCATCTCTGGAGCTCAAATATGTATGAAGCTCCTACCATGGGCCAGACACTGTCTGGGAAATCGAGAATAGTAGTTACAAGAGAAGAAGAAAACCAAGGTTTCTCTCAGCATTTGAGGGTGGAGGGGGAGAAGGAAAAGAAGGAAGCCAACCGCTACCTAAGGAACAAACAACAGCCGACCGTTCTTGAGCATTGCCCATAGGTCAGGCAGTGCGCTACACTCCTTAGGTTCCACTGCCAAAGCCCTCTGAAGTGACACTGTGCCCCCTGGGAAACTGGAACGCAGAGAGGTTATGGGACTTGCCCGTAGTCACTAGGCCAGGAGGCGAAGGAGCGGGAACCCCAACCTTGGCAATGGGGTTCCCAGCTGCTAGGCAGGCTGCTACAGTCATCACGCACACGGAGATAAGCAGAGGGAAGGGACGGGTTCGTCAGCAGGTCACCTGTACCAGGTAATACGTAACTGCTGGATGAACGAATGAAAAAGTGACACAGCTCTTTTCGGTCCACGAAGGGTGAGGTATGAACACAGAACCTGAGAAAGCCTTTCAGTCTTGCGATGTTGCACTACCTCCTACTACGCGATCCCCTGGATGACGCCTTCTCACTCTATCTTCACATCACCCAAGCAGTGGGAAGGCTTTTTCAAGACGTTTTCCTTTAATCAATAGAACGATAACGATGGTTATAAATAGTGCTGCCAAACTATATCCCTCTCTTTAAGAATCATCACCTAAGGTGTTCATACTGCTGGGCAAA
Organism: Anoura caudifer; assembly: GCA_004027475.1. Lineage (NCBI taxonomy): Eukaryota > Metazoa > Chordata > Mammalia > Chiroptera > Phyllostomidae > Anoura > Anoura caudifer. Next base: position 69,340 of record PVKU01004146.1, read on the forward strand.
ATCTCCCTTTACATCACCCTGCTCTCCAACCAGCATCCATTCCGTTCCTCTCTCTCCCTCCCCCCTCCCCTCCCTCGCCTTCCTCCCTCCCATTTTCTCTCGCACCGAGAGCTCAGACACCGGAGCTGAAAGTGCAGCAGTGAGTCCCAGGACAGCTCAAATAAGATGATAAATGTATCTGGTCCGGGCAGCCAACCACAGCCTCAGAGGAGCCGGCGCGGACCGGGCAGCGGGGGCAGGCGGTCGAAGTAGCAGCACGTGGCAGGCTCCGGACCAGGTCAGCAGCACCGATGCCCTGCAGCAGCCAGGAGAGGCTCTGCCGGGGATGGGAGCGCAGGGAGGGGGAAGAGAGCAGGGCATGGCAGGCCAAGGGGGCGGGGAGACAGACGTGTCGGTGAAGAGACACGTTCCCCGACGAGTGACAGAGACAGATGCAAGTCCCCAGCACAGACTGGGAAGCAGAGCAGTGAGAAGATCCCTCTTCCCCGCAAAGGGACACCACACTCAAAAAGCAGCTGCGACCAAAGTCACACACACACACACACACACAAACACACCTACACAAGCCAGGTGCCATGCACTTAGAATTTGTTGTTTTGATCACCACAGTTGCCCCATGAGATAAATTTTATTACTTTCATTGAAAAACCCGGGTTCAGAAAGGTGCATGAATTGTCCCAAGCCACCCAACCAGTAAGTGACAGCCCTGGAGAAGGACCTTGACCTGCTGTTGGACCCCAAAGCCATTACCTGACCCGCTACGACGGTTTGGAGCCTTACGGACGGTCACAACGAGAAAGGGACAGAAGCCAGTGACCGGAACACGGTGACTTGAGCACTCTGGTATTTATTCTGGGAGGCCCTCACATCACGGACAATTCTGGGAGGCTCCGGATGGGGCCCCGGGAGATGACACTCCCAGCACACCCTGAGAAAACCCAGTGCACACAGCTAGTGTTCTCCGGGGACTGAGAGCGCCAAGGGCCCCATGTGCAAGCCAGAGTCGGCACCCACCATGCAAGAGTGCACACTCGCTCTCTTCTGGTCCCCCCACACCCCTCCCCCTCCACTAACAACACACATCACCGGCAACACCACCAGCAACTGCTCTCTCAGCACGGCCGACAGAAACGCCCTGTGGATAAAACAACGCAAGGAGAGGACACATCGCAAGACCCAGGAGCCACGCCTGACGCAGACCTGTCTTCCTGCCGCGTCAGGTTGCTTGCACTAGCGACTCTGATACGCAAGGTGCACAGGGAAGCTGGGGAACGTGTGTTTTCATTCAGAAAATTCGAACATGTTGGAGCAGTTTTAGAACATAAAGGAGTTCCTTTTCTGTTTGAGTTTTTTACGAAATAGTTTATTACTCTGAAGGTGAGTCTACTGTGAATTTAAATGGTCTAGAAATCCGCCAAGGTGGGGGGAGGGGGGCTAGCTATGAGCATTTAATTCTGCACTTAGAAGCGGACATCAGCCAACTGGAGCAGACGGACAACAGAGCAACTGCAAAATTTAGTGTGAACCCCCCCTAAGGCTGTCCAGCTCCATCTACCACAACACCTGACTCAGTACATACAGCTGTTATCCTTCTTACTGTTATCACGGGTTGGAGAAAAGACAAGGGATCAAAGAACAGCTAGGGATCAACTCAATCCCTTAACACTCCCGTTAGAGACCCAAAGCCTGAGGTTCAGAAGAGATGGAGGTGAGTGAGGGAGGGAGACTGGGGTCGGGACATCCCCGAAGAGGCAGGAGTTGCGATTTGGGGACAACCGACAGGGACAGAAGAGCTGCAGTTTGATTTTTTGTTGTTTTGCTTGCTTGTGTTATTTCACTTGGTCAATTCAGAGAGGCGGAGAAGGTACGACCAAAGGTGAATAGAGGCCCCTAACCAGGAACATTGGAGCCACAGAAGCCCACGAGGTGGACGAGAGAGTCCCCCGATGGGATCAGCAGGATGGCGCGCGGTTCCAGAGGCCCAACGGGTGCCCTGTCACGTAGCTGACCCTGGGGGCGTGGGCGGTGCACAGGAGAAAGCCGCACAGGAGGAGGCTGGGCTGAGACCGCTCCCTGCACATGGCCCCAGGCTGCCGGGTACAAGCAGGGACCCAGCCGCAGGGCTCCACGTTCTCCAACACAAGGCGGCTCCCCCTAGGGACAGCGTTCTCGGTGGGAAAGGCGAACACCTCCGGCAGACAGCGGGGGTTCAAACTGGCTCCCTCACCTTCCGCGTGGGGATACCGGGCATCTGTGAGTTTCTGCACTCAGCAAGAAAAAAAAGGTAAACGACACCCACACCTCAGAGGCTGAGGGGAAGGATGAGCTCGAGTCTGCAAAGTCTCCAACACCCCGCAGGTGCTCAACACACACCTTCCGGCCCTGGACTTCGTTAAGTAGCATCGTCCCGGTGACCCCAAGACAACTTGGTGTAGGATCCGTTTTTCCCATCAACAGAAGAAAACGCCTCCCGTAAATCAAATTAGAATACGTTATGAGTATGGAGACACAGACAATGAACAAGCTGTTTCCAAACAGAAAAACATGAAGATCGACTGATCTGTCCAGTAAAACAGAAATGTAAGTGTTCAAATAGGAGGTGCTGATTCTGCCTTGCTCTACGTTGTAAAACAGCTTGTCCATCCGGGTGCGTGGAATGCGGAGAGCTGAAGAGAGAGTGTGCATGCTCTCCTTGTTAAGCTGAATAGTGGGGATACAGGTGTATCTTTAGTCTGCTTTGTCGAGGTATAATTGAAACACATCAAAATGTGCCCACGTGAAGTGCAGAGTCGGACGGGTCCTGACAAGTGCCCACACCTGTGTGCTCCCTCCCTGGGCCTTCCCAGGTGATCCCTGCCCCGCCCCCAGGCCCCACCTCCTCCCCGTTCTCTGCCCGGATGGTATTACACTGCAGTACTGACATCATGGCTACATTCTGCATCGACTCCTTTCTATGTACGCTTTATTCCGTAATTGAAAAAGGAATGTTGTCCTTTGCCCGCTAAGATCAATGACCGATGCCAAAGACATTCCCACGGGGGTTTCTTGGTACGAAAGCAAAACCAGGAAACCGGCCAAGCACTGTCATTCCCTCGCTGGACAGCGGCATGGGCATGGGGTGACCAGGACAAGCTGGTGCCGCTACCTGGCTGGGGGGTCTGAGCAAGTCACTTCCCTTGTCTCCATTTCAGCTTATTCTTAAAAGGCGGTGTCTGTGGCCCCCCAGGAGTCGAATGACCACGTACTCTGTCCCCCAAACCAGGGTGTGTCAGAAGGAGGCACCATGACTCACGAGGCCAGAGCAAGAGCGGCTGCCCCCAGCAAACCAATCTGGATTGAAGATGACACTGCTTAGGAGCATCCTCTAGGAGCACCTCCTGTGACACCCACAGCGACCGAAGGAGCTCTTGAAAAATCAAAGGGTGCTGCATGGAATTATGAAACGTGATGACGTCCGTCCGAAAGCCGAAGGCTCATTCAAAGGTGACAGGGCTCGTGCAAGCCACGTGGTGTAAACAGGTTACAGACAGGGCCGCCCAGCAGGCCGCCAGAGACGGACAGGGTCTGAGACTCGGGGACGCAGAGAGTGTGCACGGCACACCTCGGGACCCCTTTGCAAGGACCCAGGCACCCTGACCCCTAGCTGGGTCTCCCTGTCTCCTCGATCCCTCTCCGTGAGGCAGACCTCCAGGGCTCCATCGGGGCGTGGCGCCTGGGACCCGCTGTGCGAACTTCCTGGTGAGATGCCAAATCTTTACCATACACACACACTGGCTCCAAGGACCTCACACGGGGGGGCGGGGAGCAACGGCAAGTCTTCCGCTGCCAGAAGAATCTCCTGAAGAAATAGGTCAGCCGTAGGCACACCGACGCTCACAAAGTTACAGCACAGCACCCATTAGCATCATCCATGGATGCAGGAAACTATTAATTGCACCCTGGCTGGTGTGGCTCAGTGGACTGAGCACGGGCCTGTGATCCAAAAGATCGCAGTTTGATTCCCAGTCAGGACACATGCCTGGGTTGCAGGCCAGTTCCCACAGGGAAGGCAGGGGACACACAAGAGGCAACTGCACATTGATATTTCTCTCCCTCTCTCCTTCCCTTCCCCTCTAAAGATAAAATAAAATAAAATCTTAAAAAAAAAAAAACTTAATTGCAACTACCTGAACGAAACCACGGCGAAGCGTTTACGACCGGACTATAACCACTGGAATGACTGGCACAACTAAAGCCAACTACGATTTAGTCAGGCTTTCTGACCGGGAAAAACCATATGATGCCTTAAACTGCACACAGCGACTGCCGTCCGCACCCCCGAGGGAAGCACGCAGAGAGAGATCTATCTGCCTTCAACTGCACAGGTTCCTCTGAATTCCATCAATGTGCATAAACACAAAAAAACGTTGGTTCTGTCCTGATGGGTGTAGCTCAGTGGATTGAGCACGGGCCTGCGAACCAAAGGATCACGGTTCGATTCCCAGTCAGGGCACATGCCTGGGTTGCAGGCCAGTTCCCAGCAGGGGACACACGAGAAGCAACCACACATGGATATTTCTCTCCCTCTCTCCTTCCCTTCCCCTCTAAAGATAAATAAAATCTTAAAAAAAAAAAAAAAAAAAAAAAGCTTTAAAAACGTTGGTTCTTTAGTCATGAACCATGCTGCCACTTTAGTCAAAATGGGTTGCTGTGTCACCGCATTCATAAACTCGTGAAAGCACCTACTCAATGCATTCAAAGATCTGTGCTACAAAACAGTACGTATTGGTACGTGGCAAACCAACGGTAGCTACCAAGTAAGGCAGTTTTCGGAATGCAAGCACTGGTGTTATGTTACAGAGGCCGTATTCTGAAAAGAAAGCTTGGTCTCTCACCCAACGGCGGTTCATGCACTTCTCCAGGGAGGGAATAAAACCTAGTAAGTTGTCAATAGGTTGTTTATTCAGGGGACACAGTCGAAAGTCTAACAGAATTTCATACCAAAAATAAAAACCCAAATGTGCATTTACACTGTCAAATAGGAGACGCCTTGGAGAATTTTTAAAACGGCTCATTGCCGCTGGCTTTAAAACACAGCTCTTGGACCCTGGAGCTGATCACTGGCCACCACCAACAGGAGAGGATTAGGACTAAGCCCCTGTGCGCACCCCGGGGCCGGCATCCGCTTCCTCTGGAGCTGAGGAAGTGACCTGAGTCCACACACTCGAAGACCTGCTGCTCACCTTCTGAGTCACCCTGAGGGCAGCTCTCGAGGTGCTCCGGGCTCCATCCTCATTGCAACACTTCCGCCCGTCCGTTCCTCCGGCTCTAAGCACCGTGATGCTGTGATGGAGCGCGGGAGCTCTGAGTCCCGCTCGGGCTCTGCCCTTCCTGGGTCTACCAACGTGCTCAGGTGGCCCAACCTGAGCCACGGCAACAAGAACACACCTACCCTGCGAGGCGGCAGTGAGGAATGCATGAGCAAACATCCAGAAGGACCCTGGACCTAGATGGTCCCTTATCAGCACCTTCAGGCAGATACGGAACCTATCGCAAAGCTTTGAATGAACTAAAGTCTGACTGAAGTTCAAAATAAAAGCCGGATGCCAGAAAAGCAGCGAGAAGAGATGTTTCAATCTACAGATGTATTCTTAAATCTTTGCCTCCTCGTAGGTACTTCCCCACTTCTTACAGAAAAATTATTAGCTATACATCTTAGGAGCAGTTGCCAAGAACATGAAAAGATTCACAAAATTGTTCTTTGCCAAGAGCACAAAAAGGCGATCAATTTATTTATTTTCGCCTGGAAATGCTTCTAAATCAATGGCAGACGCTTGCAGGGGGCAAAGAGCTGCGCTCCGAGCCTCCCTGTGAGGCCCCCACCCCGCCCAGCCATCACCGGGATCTCCTGGCCGAAATCAAGCCTGGGCCCCCGGCACCCTTCCCCCACGTACACTGTGCGGCCCCAGAAAACAGCTCCCCCGTGTCCAGTGGGACTATCCCAGCTCATCCATCTCCCTCAGCCTTATCCTCCTCTGAATCTCTCTGTCCTGATAAAACCCAATCAGACCTAAGAACACTGTTATATTGAAGAATGAGTGGAAATCCGATAAAGACTCAGAACATGCCGTCCTGGCCCAACCAACCACTTACTAGCAACAGAACCCACACGGAAAACCATTTTGGCGTCCTGGCTGGGTAGCTGGAATAATAAAAAACCTCCTACACTACTATTCTCCGAAGACTGCCAAGAAAGTCTAACTATCACTTACGCACCCTGCAAACATGGACACTAGGGCTTTCTGGACACTGTATCGTTTTACTAATGTCACGCTACTTTCAGGGATTTAACTAGTCGTTCTGCGCCTGGTCAGAGGGAATCTCTTTGCTGAAGACAATGGAATCTAACAATGGGAACGTCCGTGCCAGGCGCTGCCCGGAACACGTTACACATGCATCCACTGGCCAGGTAACCCGACGATGATTGTTAACCCCTGTTCCAGGACGAGGAAACTACAGCACGGGGAGGCTGAGCGCGAGCCCCGCCCTGGTGGAGGCGGGAGGAAGACCAGCCACAGCACGCACGCACGCACGCACGCATGCACGCCGCCCCGGTGCTCACGGTGCGCTCACGGTGCGCTCACGGCTTGCGGTTACCTGTATTTTTAGGACTGTAACACACACCTAGATTTTAGAGGAGGAAAACAGGGGAAAAAATGTTGAAGCAAAAAATGTGGTTAAATATTTAACATAACATAAATAATATTTCATCAACGTAAATGTAGACAGAACTCAACAGTGGCATTAACCACGGTTACTCCTCCCAAACGGGGGGTGCATCTTATAGTCCAAAAAATACGGTACTTATTTTTCCGCAGAAAACTATGGCACAGTCTCACGGGTACCGAGGAAGGGAAGGCAAGTGGCATCTGCTGACGACTCTATTCATTTCTATATAAATGTAAATGTAAATGTAAATACATATATATGTATGTAAACTTATCCTCACCCAAGGACATGCCCATTGAGTTCAGAGAGAGAAGAAGAGAAAATCAATCGCCTCTGGCACGCGCCCCAACTGGGGGCTGAACCAGCAACCCAGGTATATGTCCTGAGTGGGAATTGAACCTACAACCTTTTGGTGCGCGGAACAACACTCCCACCCACTGAGCAACCCGGCCGGGGCTCTGTGAGTCACTCTGTGGGCCACGGCCTTCACTCTGCTGCTGCTGCCCCTGCCTTGTGGGGCGGCACAACAACCTCGAGGAAGAGGGGCGTTTTGATTTGTAACAAACCACAAACCTGAAGTTCAGGAGATTCAGTAACTTGCTTCAAATTCTAAAATGAATACATTGGGGAGATACCATAGAAAATATGAAAATGGCATAGAGAAGAGTTTCAATTTCTGTGGGCGCCTCCTGAGCTGGCCCCTCCTCAGCCTGGAGGGCCCATGGAATCCCAGAGTGACCCCACCGACCTCAGTGCCAACCCTGCTCCCCAGACAGTGATTCGGGACCTTCAGTCTGCTGGGCCCTGCAACCAAGGGGTAGGAAAGGGAAGTTTCTGATGGGACCTTGGGTCCAAATGGCCAGAGAGGAGACTATTACCCTCAAGGGGCTTTATTCTCAGCCTGATGCCAAGTTCTCCAGATCCAGAATTCGATGTTGGAACTGAGGTCCCATGTTCCCAAAAAAAGCAGTAGAAATCACCATCAACCCAAAGGCCCACCTCCAATAGCAGCCAGCAGGAGAACGGGCAGGAAGCTCTCTCACCCTCAACTACAACACTTCCCAGAAGAGAGGGTGGCTCCAGGCGCCTGCCAACCACAGAAGTGGGCTCTAAACTGGAGAGCGGGAGAGGGCGTGGGGGCCCAGATGTGCCAGAATCGCCTGCTTTTAAGTAGGAAGGGGGCCCCTTCCCTGCATCAGGGCACGTTCCCAGGCTCCATAGCACTTCCCGAGCCTGGGCAGGGTCAGCGCAGGCGCTACACTGGGTCCTGAGGATGGATGGCGAACAGGACAGCCTGGGGAAGGGCAGGCCTGTGTGGGTACAAAGTCACTTTACCCCAGCGGGGAGGGCAGCTGGCGCTACCAGCTACCCCAGGGGTGACTGCATGCTGGGCTGAACTGTGTCCCTATAAAGCCATGTTGAATTCCTAACCCCTAGGACCTCCGACAACAACCGTGTTTGAAATCAAGCCTAGAAAGTGATGATTAAGGTCAGATGAGCTCCGAGGGGCGGGACTTCATCCAGTGTGATCGGTGTCCCTGTAGGAAGAGGGCCTCTGGGCCCACAGAGATACCCAAGAACCAGGAAAAATGGACTGCTGTGGTTTCAGCCCCCTCAGCCCGTGGAGCTTTGTCACAGCAGCCCAAGCCAACTGATACGGCGGGCGACACCGCGCAGAGAAAAGACGCCAAGTGAGAGAAAATAAGGTCATCGCCGAGGAAGTGGCAGCAGCTGAGCCAAACGCACACAGGTAGGGGCTGCCATCACGGGAGGGCCATCGCACGGAGACCAAGAGTGGGCAGGGAGCAGGAAGAAGAGGCAGGCCAGTCCGCTGGTGTGCATCCGGCACTTTCCTCGCGAGCGGCAGAGGGCACATAAAAAATAAGGAAAAACCCCTGCCGAGCCAGAGCTCACAGGCCCATGAAGGCGGGAAGAGGTTAAACCTGGGGAAAGTACCAGAAGAGGAAGGCAATAATTAACAAACACGCCATAAGGAAATAATGCAAAGGTGCCTCCAGGCTGTGCCTGAGTCAGGGCGCAGCTCCTCGGGGAGGGGCTGGCAGCGAGCCTGTGCGCGGTCCGCAGGCCTGGGGACTGGACCGCATGGGGCGTGGGGCAAGCAGAACTTACAGGGCAGGGGAGGGGAGGGAGGCAGGTGGCCCCGAAAAGAGAAATGAGGGCAAGCTAGAGGAAGGCCAAGTCGGGCAGGCGGTGGATGATGCTTATCTTTGAACTTGCCACCACCGTCTGCAGAGATAACAGGAATCAAATCAGAGCTCCGCAGAGGAGACCAGGGCGGGTACCGATGCTGCTTCCAGCGCTGCTGTCTGGCATCGGCATCAGAAACGGGAAGGAATGTGAGATGAAGACACCAGGCAACGAAGCTTCCTGTCTCGCACGGCAAGGTCGGGGGTCGAGTGAGAGGCCACCGGGCAGGCCAGAGGATTAAAAACACTAAGCTAGGGCTTCTTTCTGACCGTTTGGAGAGAACAGAGAAGAAGAACTCCAGGCTTGCTGAGCGGGGAGGGCTCCTGGCCATGTTGCATCTTCAGGGTCTTAGGCCCCCCCCAGCACACAGACTGAGGAAGCACAGCAAACACCAAGGAAGATTCCAGAATTCTACGGCCGGACCCTGGTGACTTAAAAATGTCCTGGAAGAGGACCAGGTGCTATAAATTGAAATGGCTCAGTGTCAACATCGTATCAACGGAGAAGCAGTAATTTCTCAGCAAACAAAAAAGTAAAATATGTCTGTTTTGCAACTCAGACATCGTTCTCCTCTGATTCGGTTTTCTTTCTCCCACTTCTATTCTCCTTTACGGCCGTTGGACTTGAGCAGAAATCGGACTACAGAAGCATTTCCCTTCTGCTGCAAAGAGAAGCCAAATTCTCACAGTTCGTCGACTTTCTGTTCCTGTAAACAATCTCACTTTATTTTTGAATTACTCTGTGGGAACAGATGGCTTCCAAATGTATGCCTTCTTACTAGAGTCTACGAAAGCAACCCTACTGCACTGTTACATGAAGATGAAGAAAACACAGGCATGTTTCCTGTCTGCCGCTGTGTTGGTAACCTGGTTTTCCCACACGAAGGCTGGCTCGGAATTCTGACCTCTCTTGTTTTACCTCTTCTTTCACTTTTTATTTTTATTTTTTTTTGGTTAAACAAATTATATCACGCACACACACACACACACAAAAAAAAACCTATCTGAAATACAGCAACTGGCGCATAAAAACATCTATGCAACAAAAACACTAGTAGCCATGATGTGGGCTTCTAGACATCTTACACAAACGCATCAGATATGTAAATACAGGTGGGCTTCATGTCTGGCCTTCTTAAACCTTTTACGATAGGTGATACTTTTGTAATTTGAAATACACACTGCGAGTAACACCAACTTACCTCAATTCCAACCGCGGACACAGTCCTGGGAAGAGTTCCCCAGCGGTCATCGGGCGGCGCTGCCGGATCCAAACCCAGGCCAGATTCCCCCCGAGGCCGCTCTAAGGCAGAAGGCTGACTTTCCAAAAAAGCTAAACCAAACTGGAAAAGTAGCATCACAAACAGGTTCTTGTGATGCAGAAACAAACAGGCTCTCGAGTTCGGTGGCCTCATAACCACGGTAAGTAGAATTAAGAGCCTTTCCGCCATTTAAATGGCCAAAGCCTGGACAAGCACCCTCTTCTAGACAGCCCCTGGGGAGTGAGGACGTTGGGGAGATATTAGGGGAAGGTCAAGGCCGCCCAGTCGAGATATAATAGGCCTTTATACCTCTCTCTGCAGCTACAGCGACGTATCTGCATGTGTACGGACGGGTACAGACTGGATATAGACACACAGGTATGAAAAAGGGGAAAAAACACACACAAAATAGGGAAACCACTTCTGTGCAAACAAGCAATGATGAAGTTAAATAAAACAAAAAGTCTGCACACACCACAAGGACAGCAAGAGCAAAAGGAAGGCAGCATCAGCGTGGGTTTCAAAAGGTAGCTATCTACTCTTGAAATTCTTACGCCAAAGAACTGCTACGCCACAGGCAGAAAAATTTAAGTGTGAGACAAAACACACACGCAAATTTCAGTCCGTTATTGAGTCAAGGTTTAAAACAGTGGTGGGTGCTAAAAATCCAGTAAAATGCTGCACGGACCGACAAGCCATCCAGTAGAATCATTTCAACGATGAAGGTCAAAGCTGGGGCTGACCTTTGCAAACTGGCACAGACCAAAAGTTTACAGGGGCTCCGTGGTCTATCATCGTACACGATTACTCTCGACACGCGAGTAGCGTGCTCCTGCCTCTTCAGTAAACAGCAGGGCGCCTGCGGGGACTGTTTCCAGCACCCACGGGCTCGTGCAAGAGTGCGTCTGAACGTGATTCCAAGCCGCCACCATATTGCCTCAGTTGTTCTAAAGCTTTCACTTTTTGAAGTCTCTACAACTTAATGAGGAGGAAATTGATCAACAGGACAAAAATAATAACCAGAGGAAGGAAAAGGATGTGACTAACCGTGAAGAATGGAGAAGTCCTTCGACCACGTGTAGTGAAAACAGGCTTTGCTGCGGCAGCGAGCACCACAGTAAATGACAGCTACGGCAATAACTCATACCTTTAACCCAATCCCAGAGAAACGGTTTGAAACTTGGTATAGCTAGATGTATAACATTTTAAGTCTGTGATTTCAAAAGCGTAAGGAAAAATCTTCATGGCCAAGGTCATGGAACAGAACATGCCTCTCAGAGGGGACCGACTTCTTTATCAACTCTTGTGGGAATTCCAATGACTAAAACACCCCGAGAGCCCGGGACTCGCTCGCTATAGACTGGTACTGGGGTGGGGGAAGTTGGCCTTCGGGAGATAAGCCTGCCCACCAATCTCAGGGAAGGTTCCTGGAATGCATACAGGCATTTGAGAGCGCTGACAGATCGCAGGCCTCGGCCATCCCCGGAGCCCCCTTCGGATGGTGACAGCGGGGTGAGAGGACATGACCCAGGCATGGGCTTAAATGCCCCCTAATGGTTTCATTCACAGATCTCCGACTGTCAGGTTCTCGTTCCATATTTTTGAACCATCTTCCCAACCACAGACTCGGTCCACAGGCACTTCTATGCAAAACCTCTCCACCCTGGGAAACCTGACCCAAATCCCACCTGTGCTGTGACAACCTCTCCTAGCCAGCCTCACTGAAGTGGCTTTTTCCTCTGAATTTCGCCAACAGCGTCTATCCGTGGCGTTTGACATCGCGCCTCAAAGTGTCCGGTGGCTCCCACCGCTTCCCGGAACTATCTGCTTCCCCTTCATTCCCGTCTGACCTTACCCTCTGCACCTCCTACCCTCGTCCTCTGCCCTCACAGGAGGAGGACCTCGTATTTTCCATGTTGCCCATCTATCTTCCCGCCAGCGTAAGCTCTTCATTCCCCAGTCTTCCCTGCCTCCAGCCGCCGCGAAAAGGTGTCGGCAATACACTCCACCCCTCTCCTTGACCACAGGTTCTGCCCAGCAAGTCCCAGGGACTCCCTGTTATTCTCCAGAACCTCCGGCAATCAGCCGGGGACAGACACTTCCTTTTCTTGCTCATTCTTTTCATTCTACTTTATTTCAATTGTGCAAGTACCTTTTTGAACTTCTTCCTCCCAAAATGACACTACCTAATAAACCAGCAACTGAAAAAAAAAAAAAAAAAAAAGGTTGCTTTCCTGGTGCACGTATTGCTGCAATACTTTGCATCAGGCTCAAATGTACGCCTCTCTATGCTGATGATTAGTCATCGTTTGTGCTGCTGTTACAAGCCACCTCGAGTCACCCTTGACAGAAAGCAGCGTGTCTGTTTGCAAAGCAAAGATGTTATGTTCCACAGATGTTCCATAGCTCTTCCTACTCCTCCTGCAAAACAAATTTCTTCATTACCTCCCCAATCCCCTCCAACTAGAATGAAAACTCCCTGAGAATGGACACAGGGATTCTCTGTTGGTCGCTGCCATGTGCCTGGTGCCCAGAACAGTGCCTGGCACTCAGCGGTGCCTGGTGGGTACTCAGGGGATGGATGGTGGTTGAATGAACCCCCAGATTCTGCCCCTCCCCACCTTTTCCCCTGCTTCATCCGCATACGGCCGAGAACATAAACACTCAAGCGAAATCGTCAGGGCCCAATCACCGGCCCACCCTCTAAGCTGGGGGGCTGCTGCCCTTGAGCCTTTCACTTGTCTTCTCATCACTGCCTCCCAGCCGTCAACGAGGACAGGAACAGGCGTCTGGAGGGGAAGACGGCGAGGCCTAACGCAGGCAGCACGGTGCTCACACACCTGACACCTGCGGAATTCGATGAGCCCGTGCCACCCCAATAAATCCAATAAAGAAGAAACCAAGCACGGTCTTCCTCAAAGTGGAGCCACCGCGGCAGACACGTCAATTTCAGCCAACTTCGGACATATAAAGGGCAGCCGAGCTGAAGGAGAGGGACACCCTTCAAGCCCCGCCCCCGAAGGTACATTCCTTCCAGGCCAGCTCCATTTTCTGAAGTCTTATTCAGCCCTTCCATAGTTCACGTACCCTTGATGGCAAAAAGGAAGTACAACTTAACAGATTTTTTTTAAGTTAGTGATTCAGGCAATACTTGGAATAACTTCCACTTGAGAAAATGCAACTAAGAAGTCCTATCAAGAGACTCCCAAGCTGCTGACAGCTCCACTCTGGAAATGTCCTCTTTTTGGCCTTTTTCCGTCTGTCCCTAAATCCAAATTACAAAGTTTAATGACCCCCGAAAAGCTCTTTTTGCCTCCAGGACTCAGAACTCTGTCTAAATATATTCTTTGGGACTCTCCATAAATGTTTATTGAGTCAAAGGGAGTTTTTTTAAAAAAGGCACTGGAAATCCATCTCCAAAAGCCAACTGCCTGCCCCCCTGGCTGACTCCTTCCTTCCCCCACAGGAGGACACTGGGGGATCTGGAGCCCAGAGTCCATCCAAAATCCAAGGGTCTGACACTGGCCTCAAAAGGTGATGACAGTCTGGGCAGTGGATCCAAAACGGGGCCCAGGAAGTGCTGGGCGCTGGCCAAGATGGAAACCTTCCCCCCCTGGGAGCTGAACCGGGTGGTAGGAAACCAAGGAAGTTCTGTAGGGATCCCATCGCCCTCCTTCCGTTCTATAGAGTCCGCTGCAGGAACTCCAACCACCGAAGAGAAAGCAGACGTCTCCGAAGTGTGTCAACACATGACATAACTTGAAAAAGCTGGCTGCTCATTGGCGCGAGTTACAACTTGTCCGGCTCACGCAGGAAAACCGGCCCACTTTAATTACTTTTCTCTGCCTATGCCATGCCGTCCCTCCCTGGGCCCCCGCCAAGATCGGGTTACTGAGAACTAGGTAGCCGCCGTGGTAGGAACCAGACCGTGTGGGCGGTGAGTTGAAAGCAAGGAGCCAGAGCCACCCGCCCGCCAAGTGACGGCGGGTTCGGCTTCACGACAATCGCAGGAGCTCTTTCCTCGCACAGGCGCAGGAAGAGGAAGCCTCGGCACCTCCTCGCAGTCCGCACTAAGTTGCCTTATCGCTTGCGTTGCCGAGGGCCCTCACAGCACCACGCCGATGCCCTCGGGCTGGCCAAGGGCGCGTCACCTTTGTCAGGGTTTCCCCACCAGGAAAGGCACCGCCTTGAAGCAGAGGGCAGACGCGGCGCCCTGGTTCCCTGCCCCTGCCCGGGTGCCCGGCCCTGCGCCGAGCCCAGGAAAGCCCGCGCGGCCGCCGCTGGGTGGGAAGCCCGGGACCCGCGTGTTGGCCGGCACAGCTGCAGGGCGCACCCCAGCTCTCCTCCGGCAGGCTGCACCGCCAGCCGCCGAGCTAGGCGGGGCTCACCATGCCCTCCGTGGGGGGCGGGGGGAGCCTTTCTTGCGCCCACGCGATCCCTTACTCGGGAGAGAACGGGCAGATGGACCCCCAGCAAGGCTACATTTCCTGCTGGCCGCTGCGTCGGGGAGGGCTCAACAGACAGCCATGCACACCCACTGCCCGCCCGCCGGCCCTCTCTCACCTGCTTGCACGGTGTCCGAGAGATCGTGCCCGGGGGCCGCGGTCCTGGGAAATTCCTTCAATTTCCTGGCGCTGAGGTTCAACCCCCCGGAGTTGGCTGCTTCCTCCAGCGCGCGTTCCAGCCCCCGGTTCAAGGGCAGGTTGAAGCCCCCGCTGCCGCCGCCGCCTCCCCCAACCCCGCCGTTGGCTCCGGTTCCTCCGTGGTGCTGATGGTGGTGGTGGTGGGCGTGATGATGTGGGGGCAGAGTAGACACCGAGAGGGAAGGGACGAAAGGTTGGGGTTCGCTTCCCGGCGTCGCCATCTTCTCCCGGGCCCCCACCCCTACGGCCACCCCTCCCCGCCGCTCCTGCGGGGGGGCGTCACGGCTTTCCCCCGGGAGGGGCAGACGGCTCCGGGTGCCGCGTTCCTGCAGGGCTCCGCCGAAAGATGCCGGGAGCAGGGGAGAAGGGTGTGGCGGGCACGGAACGAGGGGCTGGCGACGAGGCGGCCGTGGCAGCTCGGTCTCGGAGGTTTCCTGTCCCGGCGAAGCGGAGCACTGCGGCGGCGGCGGCGGCAGGCAGCGCGCATGTGTCTCCACCCTCCTCTGCGCCCTCCTCTCGGCCGCGCTCTCCCCTCCTCCGCCGCCGCTCTCTCCTCCTCCTCCGCCGAAGCTGTCAGCCCAGCGCAGGGACTTCCTCCGCCGCGAGCCCGGGCTGGCGCTCGCTGCTGCCCGACGCTCAGCCGCGCGATGCGGGTGCGGGGAGGGGGTCACGTTCGTTGAGACGCCCCATTCCTCTGGCTTTCTTTTGGCTGCCGGGAACGGGAAATGAGTAAGGGACAAAAGATTTTAGAGGGGCTAAAAAGCCGGTGACAAGGGAATAGACGGGATTTGAAATACAGTGAGGTCACGGGGAGTGAGAGGTTATCTCAATTCTGCGAATTATTCTGACTCTGTGACCCCGGGGTCCCCCAGACGCAGGTTCCCACGGTGCTGTCCAGCCAGCAGACAGCCGCTGGCATGTGGGTGCCTGCCGTGAGCCAGGCCCTGGTCTGGGGAGTCTACAATAGTGACCTCATTAACCCAGGAGCCCTGTGAGCAGAATATCGTGCTTTCTCCAGTCTACAGAGGAAGTAAAGAAAATTGTCTAAGGTCACCCAGGCACTGCTACCGGTGTGCTCCCAGGCCACCAGCAAACAGGAAGGACAGGTTTCCTGAGTGACGGTAGAAAACGGCAGACCCCAAAAGGAAGGACTTCCAAAAGGAGGGTAGTTTTTATGGGGGCAGAATACATTGTCCTCTGCGGGAGAGGGGCTGCCTATGGCTGCCTGCGCCTCAGAGTCAGTCGGTGGTGTAAGGTGAGGTTAGAGAGCCAGTGATGGGAACAAGCACTAACTCAATTAGTTACAGGTTGGGCCTGCGCACAGGTAGGTACCTTAGCGTCCCCTGCGGCTCCTGTTCCCTGGCCCTGTGGGGCGTGCAAACTGTGTCTGCTTGCAGGCAAATCCACGTTTGGTCAGAGCAAGGCTGGCACGCCAGACGCGACACAACACCACACCAGAAGGGCAGACCAGCTGGAAGACTGATCAAGTCCATTTCCTTCGCCACGTTTCAGCGCCAACTCTGCGGGGCAGCGATTTTCCACCCGTGCGCCCCGAGAATCTTTACAACATGTACTACCTGACTGTTTAGTCAGGGGCACTGACCTCTTTTCCCTCAGACTGTCAGATTTAAAAAAAAAAAAAAAAAGACAACAGCCAACACAACAATAGCCACCAAGTGTGAATGAATCAAAATCGTACCTTTTTTTTGTCAGATTGGCAAAAAAATATAATACTTTTTTGGTATGCGACAGAATCTTGGTAATTAGTTCGTGTGTGCCATTAGATGAAAAAAAGGTTGAAGATCGCTGCTTTGGGGACTTCATTTTTGCCCTGTACCCAAGGCTGTCTCTGTAAGGCGCTTGGCCAGCGGAAATGAAGGTGCCAGGTAAGTAGGAAAAAATAATACAGCCCCTGGAGTAGGGGAACAGTGCTTTAGGCGGTAATGGTGATGGTCCCAGTGAAAGGCTGGAACTTGTCGTTTCATGAGCCCCATGCAAAGGTGCGGTGTGACCTTTGTCACTTGCCTGAACTGTGTGCCCAATCTCTGCACTTGTTCTTAAGGGATTCCAGGCTGGGTAGAACATTCTAGTCTCCGAGGAGACACGCGCCACCTGCTGGCATCCTCCCCCCAACTCGCCTCTCTCACCCTTCCCTGGTTCCACTCAGCCTCCCAGACTTGAAAAAGCAAGGCTTGAAAATAGTCATCATAATAAATAAAAGTTCATTCACATCACTTACAAACACTAGCCCACCTTCCCCTTTCCTCGCTGGTCTTCCCCCAAAAGGGAAGCGAGGAGCAGAGAGAGAGAGAAAATTCAGTTGGAAACCTTCAGCTGCAGCCAGATGGGAGTTTTCTGAGCTGTTGGCAGGCTGTGGGGAGGGCAGCTGCCAGACGGCACATGGGGTGCGGATGGCGGATTGTGGGGGCGCATCGTATGGAGTATAATCTTTTTTTTTTTAATAAACCAACCACCAATTCTTTTCTGGAGGAAATGATGGGAGATGAGTGTAGGATTTGCTTTTTAACAAAAGATCAGTCCTTAGGTTAGGTCGACGTAATCGATAACTATAGCTTTACCTTCTACAGATTACTAAAGGGTCAGCGTGAGGGAGGGACAGCTCACCTGGGCCACTCCCTCCCCATACCCCAGCATCTAGGGGAGTGCCATGTACATAATAAGTACACAGGGAATACCAGTAATTAAGCACCATACACTAGACCACGCGTTCCACAGGTTTGTGGACATAGCTTTCAAATGATGCCCCTGAATAAAGGAGTTTTCCCCTAAAATGAGGAGAGTACGTGCCCCTTGAGACGGATATCTCAGTGATTTCTAAATATTCAAGAAACTGAACAAGCCATTTCTTTTCTTGTTACTTTGATTCTTCACTCTTTTTTCTCAGTAAGGTGGACAGCTCTGTTTTTTTTTTAATGCCATTTTTACCTCTGAAAACAGTACCTCTTCTTGTGCCACCCTCCCTACTCTGTGGCCCATGGTCCCTCTGGAAGCCGCGGTGTGACATCGCCCCAACTGTCTTCTTGGGGGAGTCCAGGAGTGGACGTCGGACAGAGGACCCAGAGGATCCCGACGGCGTCAGACCCCAGCTTCTGACTGTTCCTGTCTCGTCGTTTTGGTTGCTCTGAGATACGCAGCATATTTACAACATATTCTGATGTCTCCTGAAGTCCATTTTATCTCGTTTTCGGTCAGTGCGACCAAGAGTTCTAAATACCATATTCAGTGTACCACACTTTGGTCTTCAGTCCCCCTTGTTTTCCTGCATAGTCTCATTTTTTGGATAGCCCACAAATAATCTTTTACAAACTATTTGGATGAAGGCAGCAGATTTTTTTTTTTTTACGCTTTGTCTTTATACGTTCCAATCATTTCACAAAGTTAATGGGATTCAAATTACTAAGAAAATGGGGAAAATAGAAATAGTCTCAGCCTCAAGGATGGGCTGTTAGGAGAAGAGCGATCAATTGCATCAACAAATGAAAAAAAATTAGAAGCCCTTTTTAAAAAAAATTCTCATGTCCAGAAAAGATACCAGATCATAGACTCTTCCACATTTAAGACCCAGCTCTTTCATTCTTGCCTGAAAAACGGAGCTGTGGACAAGCTTCTAAGAACCGATCTTGTTAAGAATAGTAGACAGATTGGGGCGTAGTCTTCAGCGCCTCCCACCTTCCCAGAAAATCCCTGAGAATACTTGTTTGGTTTGGAACTCGAAGCATTTGCTGAGAGCTGGGTGTGGTCAGCCCCAGGGCGTGTGTCCTTCCGGGCCCTGCCTGCCCTCTCCAGCCCCATCTGATTGGGCAAGAGGGGCTGACGCAGGTCCAGTCACCTCTCCAGGCAGATGAGCCCGCGCACCGGGCTCCCTGGAAAACTAAGCTAAAGCGCGCAGAGTCCCTCAAATAGCAGCAGGCACTGACTTCAGGCAGAATCAACGGCTCGTTCACAACTTTTCCTCTTGAAGGTCTCCGACTTCTCCGCTTCAGTTCCCCTTTCCTAAAAAAGGAGCAAGACTATTCCCTGGAAACGGGGCTGTTTTCTATGACTCCCTCCACGTGCTCTCGGTACTGACCTACCCTCTCTGGGCTGCATCCATATAGTCAGCCGATGTTTACCTGTACAGGATCAATCAGCGTGTGATGCATGCATTCATTAGCTTCCAAGTGCTTCAAGGCAGGGCTCGGGCCTTCTCATTGTTCACCCACCGCCCAGGAAATTCCGCAGATACAGCTGTCTGACTGAGGCACCTGTATACCGGCAGGCCACAGATAACACCAAGATAAGTTTCTCCGAAGGAATCTAATCAATAATACCACCTTGGACATATTTAGGGAATTTTTCTAGCATTCTGTAATGCTAATCTGAACCAGTTGATTGGTGGCCAAGTGACCCTGGAAAAATGAAAAAAATTAAGACACTGTTCCAAGTTTTTCTTAAAGCTGAATGCATTCAATTTTGGTAACTGGATGTAGGTAGGAAATTGTGCCTTTCTTGTATGTTTTCCAGTAGGGGAAAATAATAAAACAATGGTTATATTAAATTCTAGTGCTTTCTTTGTATCCTTATTTTCGAAGAAATAAAAAGGAGGCACCTAGAGTCGTGTCCCAAATTAATTTTTTTAATGTTACTTATCTGTAAAATCAAAAAGCGTTGGAACTACTTGCGTACTTTCTTGGCTTTCTTAACAGGGAGTTAGTCACACCTACCTCCAGGTGCCTGCCTCCGAGCCCTTTCCCAGGCTTCGCTCACAGCGACTGTGCTGTACACAGGGCCTGTGAGTTTTGGGGAGAGTAGGATTTGTTTGGTTTTCTCACCCCCCCCCCGCCCTCTTTCTATTTTCTAGGCACTCTCCTTTCAGCAGGTACCACAAGTCTGAAAAGCGGATGTCCCCGCCTTTGGATTTTGGGGTATTTCACCAGACCCGGCTGTTTGCTCTCTCCACCCCAGCCTCCCACCAACAAAACTCTTAACTCTCATCCGGGCTCACTTTTCCTTCTCATGGGGCAGAGGAGCGGCTGCTCGACCCTGCGGCCAGCCCGGCCCTGCCTCCTTCTCCCTGTTCCCTCGCAGGTGAGCACCGAGCACCAGCTCCCAGACCAGGGAGGCATCATTCATAGGCTCTTTTCCGTTTTACATGCAGCTTCCATTCAATAAAGAAACCACAAAACCTGGGCCATCCCGATGAGATGCGCAGCGAGGCTGCCTTCCAGAACGAGTCTCTCTGCACGGCGACAGAGGGGCTGTTGTCCTGCAGGCGCAAACTACATGCTTCCAGCCTTGGCTCTATTTTCATAAGTGTGCTGCGTGGCTTTTATCATTTTTATACAAGGTTTTAAAATAGTCGCACAACAGAACAACCGATCATGTTGCATGAAGACAACACTCTGACTTAGCACGTAGGCGAGAGAATGGCATTTTGAAAGCACCTGTGAGGAAGATACGGCTTGGACCACTCAGGGTGAAAAGCTGATTGTGCAGAGGGAGCGTCTTTGGCTTTGATGAGGTTGATGCCTCCTCAGATAAGTGGTGAGGAGGAAACGTCAGTGAGCAAGAGCCGACCCTCTGGATTCTGTCAGAAGTGTCCTAGGAGGCCACCACGGAAAGAATCGCTGGAAAATTTTAACTTTTAAGGAATTGCATGTTTAAGCAACTGGCTTTTGATTTTAATCCTCAACCAAGGACATTTTTTTTTTCATTGCTCTCAGAAAGAGGGAAACATTAATGGAAGAGAGAGAAGCATCTGTGGGTTGTCTCCCATACATACCTGGATGGGGGATCGAAGCCGCAGCCCAAGTGTGTGTGCCCCAACCAGGAATCGAACCCTTCGGTTTCAGCACAACGTTCCAACCCACTGAGACTTAGGAATGAGGCTGGACCGTGAAGCGATGGTGCAGAAGCAAAGAAACATCTCAGAAAGAAAGGTCACCCCCTTCTTATCTCCTGGCAAACCAGGTCACCAGGCCACACAACCCACCAGGCGTCGGAAGCAAAACCAGTTAGAATGTTCTCGAACGTGTGCTTGGTGCAGAACAAGCAAAGTCAGGCTTAGCAGGGTTGGGACCACAGGACTGACCAAGAAGGCCACTCCAGCCACGCTGAGGGGGAACAGAGCCAGAATCCCTCCTAATAACCACAGGGGCCTGTGTTAGCAGGGCCCTCGCAACCACTGGAAGCCCCACATAATGGAGTAAGAGCAAGAGCGGTCTCCGGCTTGTGCAGGTTGAAGTGAATCGCAAGCCAGCGATGGGGAGTGGGTGTGGTGGAGCCCAGCTCTGGGAGACGAGTCCGGTAAGTAAACAGGACCCCAGGCAAATTGTCTAGGATTCAGGTCAGGGCCCCCGGCTCTGTGGGGAGCCGCAGTCCAGCCAGGAAGCAACTGCGGGGCACAGGCTACGTATCTCCACAGGCTCCACCTGTGGAGATACGTAGACAAGGAGAAACTGTTAACAGTGAGTGCTTGTGGGAAAGAAAACTGGGAGAATCGCAGGGGAGAGACTTAGCTTTCTCCAGATGCCTTCTTGTTCACTGTGAATGCTTCACCTGTGCATCTGTAATTGCCTTTTAGCAATTAATTAATTAGATGTAAAATATACCAATGGAGGAGACTGAGCATGAATCCATAGTCCTTGGAGAGCTGCTGGCAAGTCCTGAGGAAGAGCTGAGTGATGTTACACTGGAGGAACCGGAAGTGAAGAGGCCAGAACCTTGTCCCCGTGGTAGGAGGTGAGATGAGGAGCCTGCTTCGAGGCACGGACACGAGGGAGAACGGATGGGTGGGAAATATTTGGGGGGAAGAGACGACAGAGCTTCAGTACGCAGCAAGAGTTTGCTGAGCATTTCCAAGTCCAAGGCAGTGTTGGTACTAGTCTGCCCCTGCCCCGAGTCGTATCAAATGCCAGCGATAAGAGGACAGGGAAGCCCATCTCTGAGGGCACAGCCCCAGGACAGCTTATGAGCATCAGACACAGCAGGAGGAAGAAGACAAGGGTCTAGAAGTAGTGGGTGTGAGCTTCTTACTGCAAGGATTTGGAGGCTAGGGGGAAGGAAAAAAGAGTTAAAGGTGACCAAAAAAAAAAGGCAAATAAAGCAGAGAAAAACTCATTGGATGTTTAAGATGGGAAAGACCTGAGATTTGAAAGAAGAAGAAAGAAGCTGTGAGGAAGATTGGGGTGCCCGGGAAGCAGCAGTGGGAGGAAAGGCGGGGTGGATACTTGGAGGTGTGAGGACCAGGAAAGGGGAGGAGTCGGGAGGGGTGGAATCCAGCACAGAGGAAGGACTTAGCTGCCTCCTCGGAGCCTGGGGCAAAAAGGTCAGGAGACCGGGGGAAGAACATTGACGTGCCAAGGCAGTGATTCAGACACCTTTATGATTGCGAGGTCCACAATCTAAATACATGTCATTTGCTGAGACCAGAGCTAGAGGTGGGAGGTGAGAAGGGAGATTTATGAACAATATTTTTAAATCGAAAAACCACAGAGGATGCACTCCATTGGAATTAGTAATATTCAATCTTTTTAAAAAAGATTTTATTTACTTATTTTTAGAGAGAGGGGAAGGGAGGAAGAAAAAGAGGGAGAGAAACATTGATTGGTTGCCTCCCATACATGCCCCGACCAGGGACCGAACCCAAAACCCAGGCACTTGCCCTGACTGGGAATGGAACCAGTGACCTTTTGCTGTGCAAGATGATGCCCAGCCAACTGAGCCACCCTGATCAGGGTGAAATAGTCTTTGACCTTCAACCCTTACTAGCACATTTACCTATCACTGAAATCTTGATTCTGCCCACAAGTGATGTTTTTCCTCTTGGGTATGTCTATTTGTTTATATGCCTATGGATTGCAAAATGCAACATGTCTAAAAACATATAGCCTTGTGTCTGAGATAGAAAAATAATCTGGCTCCTAAGAAGAGACCGGTTCTCTCCTAATATCTCTCTGCAGACAGGGCCACACCACAGAGTTTGTACCCGACCTGTCACATCCTCGGCTAAGGAGGCCTCAGGAATCTGTTCCACTTCCCCATTCTTCAGATTGGGGAACTGGGATACACACATGGAGGTGAGTTACCCAATGCCATTTGGCTGGCCAGTGCAGAATGGGGACCAGGACCCAGGTCTCCTTTCCTATCTGTTGTGTCTCCTTGTCACCCACGAGAACAGAAACCACAGACTGTGCCACTAGCTGCCCCGTTTGGGCGCCTGTCCTTCTGTCATTGGGGGTCATTTGCTTTCTGCCCAGATATGACTGATGTTAAAGGGATGTCACCCAGGATGCTCGCCTACAGTTGATGCTGGTTAAGGGCTGTGGCCGGAGCTGGTCCCCAGGAAGTGGTCTAACCACTTGTCTCTAGAGCAGGGCAGACAGGCTGCCCTATGCCAGCTGAGGGGTGAGGTAGGCACCCAGAGACCAGGCGAAATCCAAGGCCATGGTCATCCCAGATCTCTTCTGCAGTGATTAGAGAGGCCCGGCTCCCTTGCCCTCCTTACCAGTGGCTACAAAATATGTGGGGGCGTGCAGATCCTTTGAAGTTCTTTGACAAGCACTATACTCTCTTCCCAGAAAAAAAAAAATGAACCTGAAATCCCACACACACTAATTTGTATGTAATTTCAAAGCTATGAGAGATGCTCTGGACCTTCAAGGGCTGGCCAAGTAGCATCTGCTCAGCTCTGACTCTGGACAGACCTTCCCCGTTGAAAACACTCTCAAGAGAAGCCCTGTGCTGCACAGGACCATCTCGGGGCATCTTCTGACTTTTTATGGACAGCCCGTGCTGCTTCTCCCGAAGCCCTGGTATTTCCCCTGGGCGCGGAGGGCATTGTGTGCCATCGGAACTGGCTCCAGCCGTAAGGAGAGCTGAAGGGTAGCTGAAGTCAGGCTGGTGGTGGAGACGCTCCTTGCTGCCTGCAGGCCGCCGTGTTTAACACTCTCAGTGCCTGTTCAGGCTCCCACAGCCTCCCAGCCCGGCTGTGATTCCCCACGCCACCTGTCCTAATTGCCTCCCACGGGCCAGGTTAGATTATTCACGTGGGCTCGGGCCCTGCCCAGCATTTCTGCCATCTGGCTAATGATGGGGCACCGTATGGCCGCAGCAGGGGAAGGGCACCTGCCTGTGGGTTGGTGCACAATCTGCCCTCAGGAACAGCTTGGCTTCCCAGTGTGTGGCTCACTCCCCGGTGACACAAGGCACCTCTTTTGCATGAGCCTGCCATTAGGACACAAACGACTGAGGTCCCTCCCACTGTGGGCTGAGCTCACGGTAAATGGCATAAATGGTTCGAGTTGCCTGTAGGTCATTCCTCACCTTCCACTTCCCTGGCCACTTAGCACAGCTCGAGTGGTTTCGCATGTAGGGGCAGATATTATTTAACTACACAAGCCGTTACTCCGGCAAAAGTAAAACAATCAGGATGCAAGGGTGTTATGCTACGTTAAACCGTTAAACCGATGTCCCCCCTGGCTCCACTCCCAAGGAGCTCCAGGTTCTGCAGGTCCCTCTGTGAACTGTGACTGAGAGGAAAGGCACTTTAGAAGCCCAATGTGAAAAAACAAAAAAACGAGGTACCTGTAACTGAAGCGGTACTTCCTGTCCTCTTACTTCAGGAGCCGGGACACTGGCTGGCATGCAGGTTACCTCATGTGGTTGGCACTTCTGTGTTTTGACTGGGGAGCGTGAAGCGGGGGACTTAGGACGCAGATTCCCCAGACAGTGGATGGATGGGATCCTCATGATCAGAATCACACCCTGCCCGACCAGTGCGGCTCAGTTGGTTGGACCACAGGCCCATAAACCAAAAGGCTGCAGGTTCGATTCCCAGTCAGGGCACATGCCTGGGTTGTGGGTTCGGACCCTGGTGTGGGCACAGGGAGGCAACCGATTCATGTTTCTCTGACATGGATGTTTCTCTTTCTGTCCCCCTTCCTCTCTCTCTGGAATCAATGAATATATCCTTGAGTGAGGATTAAAAAAAAATAGAATCACACATCCTTGAGGTCTTTGCTGCTGATTCGGTGACCCTGTTCTCCACTGACTGCTTTAGATTATACATGCCTCGTTCCGTACTCAGGACCTTTTGGACCCAGAAGGCTGTGTTAAGCAATGTCTGCTTTGCTTTCTCATCCTTGAAAATGCAAGATCATCTAAGCTTAAACTTTTGTAAAATTGAGGCCAGGCTCTTACTCACTTTTCCCCTTACACTTCATTTTCAATTTAAAAAATAATTTGAATGCAAATGAGAACTATTAAATGCAGGACTCTTAATAACGGACTGTTTTCTTAGTCATTAACTATAGAATTAAGTAGGCAAACAAATATGTGTTCAGCATCCTTTAGCCGACCTCACCCAACTTTAGCAAATGAAGAGAAAACCCAGAAGGGCTTTCAGACGTGGAGGGAGGTGAGAACAACAGTGGAGGTCTGGTATGAACTTAAAACTTATTGTTGCAAGTGGTAATTTAAGTGCAAATTCAAAACAATTGATCTTGCCTTTCATTTTTCCTGCAAATGAGTAAAGCAATCAACTTTGATAAACTCCATGATCCGTAAGATAAGTTCGGGAAATAACGTGTGCTATAGTCATTTCGAAGCTCCTGTGCTAACTGGGTTTCTTGAAGGCCAAGGTCGTTGAAACACTGGGTGTCACGGGAAAAGAACTGAACTGAAAATGAAGATACGACGGCCCTATTTCTAGCGAGGCCACCAGTCCATTGCGAGACTGTGGTCACGTCCTCTCATCTCCCTGGAACTCAGTTTCCACATCGGTCAAATAAAGGGAAGGGAGAGTTTGGGCTCAACATCTTCCTTCTCTGAAATTTCATGACTCCCAAATGACAGTGTAATCAGTAACTTCGACTTCCTGTTCTACTGAAAGCACTCTGACGCTGCTTTCAGCTTTGAAGAGATGGATGCATCTCTAACGAGTGCCCCGCCAAGCCAGAGGAGGATGAGACTACGATTGTCTCCCGGAGAGCCTGAGGCTGCTGAAAGGAGAAGCTGGTGTCTTGAATGAATGCACCGCAAAACACATAATAATCTGCCATACAATTAGGTGTGTGAAGTACTGTAGGCAAGTTCCATTCTAAAATTCTTAATTAGGCTATAATTGTATATTCCCCGTCAAATACGACCTCGTTCCAATAAGCAGAGAATCTTAATTTTGCAGAAAAAGAAAAAAAATGTTTTAGAGAGAAATGAGGCAGTAGCAACGTCGGAGAGGGAACTGAGGGGAGGGTCATCTCAACCATCGGTCTCGAAAGGTCAGTTGTCAGCCAACTGAGGTCGGAAAAGGTCCAGAGCAGTCAGAATTTTCACACGGATGTGGTGGGCGCCCAAGTTTTGAAAAGGAATGCTGATAATGAAATAACACTGACATTGTTGGTGATTATACCAATGCACATAAACAAAATACCTTCTGTTAAAAGATTACTTTTTAAGGGTAACAGCACAATGGTCATACAAATAGAAGGAAACGCACATCAAGGAATGTATTTAACTCGGTTAAGTTAATCATCAAAGCAGTAAGATATTTTAGCTTGTTCAACGGAGAATTCAAAGTAACACACGTGTATAGGCAGACAGGAAATGCTAAAAACGAATTTGCGAATAGACGCAGAAAGCCGTAGGTCCCCAGGGCAGGTGCCTCTCACACTCCCCCAACACAGCCTGTTTCCAGTTCTGTGGATGAGAATGATTTGAACTAGTCTTAGTTTCCTTCAACGGACAGAGGGTCCAATTGCTCTAAGACAGTGAAAGGGGGAGATGGCTCAGAAGGGGGCATAAAACAGACCACCCATGAATCATTTTTCTGGTCTTTTCCCCCTCTTCAAAGTCTTTCACAATTTTTCCGGACCACTCACACTGAGGGAGTGCGATGTGGTGGGGTGGCACAAACCCCAGATACCACAACAGGAAGCCCTGGATTTAAATGCCTTCATCACCTTGAGCAATACATTGGACTCTTCTGAGCTTCAGCTCCTTTAAAATGAGATGCTAATGCCCATATGCCAGGGGTGTCGTGACGGCTAAATAAGGTAAACACACAGAGAAGTGAGTTCCATTCACCAAACAGGCTCAGAACAGGTCGCAGGCTTTACTTGCTGGTGCTAATTACCCAGGAAAGTCCCTAACATACCAGAGAGAGAATGCGGCTCTACCTTTGAAAGAATATGTCTTTCTATTATCCAGGTACTGTTAATACAGTTTTGAGTGCTTTGTAAATTTTAAAATCCTATATAAAAAATTCATTATTTCCTATTCTCTGCTGGTGGGAGTACAAAATGGGGCAACCACCTGAGAAGACAGTTCGGCAGTTTTGCAAAACTAAACATACTCTCACCACACGATCCAACAATCATGCTCCTTGATTTTTACCCGAATGAGCTGAAAACAGGTGCCCACCCAAAATCCTGCCTGTGGGTTTCCACAGCAGATTGACTCATAACCATCAAAACCTGGAAACAACCAAGATGTCCTTCAACAGGTGAATAGATAAGCAAGCTGTGGTACAATCAGGCAGTGAAATATTATTCAGTGATTAAAAAAAGAAAGAAGCTACAAAGCCACAGAAAGACATGGAGGAAACTTAAATGCACATTACTAAGCCAACAACAACAACAAGAAAACAATCCAAGAAGGCTACATACAGTATAAATCCAGCTCTATGATGTTCTGGAAAAGGCAAAACCATGGGGACAGTAAAAAGGTCAGAGGTTACCAGTGTTAAGAGCAGAGAGGGAGGGACACACAGGAAGAGCACAGAGAATTTTTTTAAGAGTATTTATTTATTTATTTATTTATTTTTAGACAGAGGGAAAGAGAAGGAGAGAGGGGGAGAAACGCTGATTGGTTGCTTCTCACGTGCACCTCAAGGGTGGGGGAATTGAACCTGCCACCCAGGCATGTGCCCTGACTGGGAATCAAACCGGCAACCTTTCGATTTGCAGGCCAAGGCCAAACAAACTGAGCAGGGAGCACAGAGAGTTTTTTGACAGTGAAACTGTTCCATTGATATGGTAATGTCAAATACCTGTCATTGTAGACTGGTCAAAACCCACCGAATGTACAGCGCAGAGTGAACTTTGCAGGTTCCAGTTAATAACGCATCAGCACCAGCTCATGGAACAGGACAAATGTACTGCGTTCATGCAAGATGTTAATGATACGGGAAACAGGGTGTGGGCGGGTGGAGGAGTGTATGGGCCCTCTATCATGCTCCACTCAGCTTTCTGTAAACCTAAAACTGCTCGCGAAACATCTAGTATTTTTTAATTAGTTATTTCCTGTTCCAGCTGTGTGGTCTTGGGCAAGACCTTTAAATTCAGTAAGCCTTCATTTCCTTATCTGTCAAATGGATATATGCAGGACTGTTTGTTAAATGCCTTCATTTCGTTCCCGGTACCTAGTGAGTAGTAAGCCCTCAAATCTTGTTAGCTATTGTTATTAACATAACTATTTCTATTATTTGGATTTTGCACATTAAGGACAATTTTGTTTTTATTAAAAATGTTAAGTTCCAGCCAAGATGGAGGCATAGGTGGACACACTGTGCCTCCTCTCACAACCAAAATTAAGGACAACATAAAATTTTGAACTAAAAAAAAACAACCAGAACAGATAGAAAATTGAATTGTACGGAACTCCGACAATGATTCACTCAAACCTGTAAGAGGGGCAGAGTCAGCGGCCGGTGGAGAGAGATTGCAGCAGAAAAAAGCAGTGTCTAGTGGTCTGGAATGCACAAGCCGTGGTTACTGGGTGCAGGGAGGCAAGAGCAGACACAGCGAAGTGCACAGGGCGGTTGACTGTGGTCACACATTCACACACTGATAAACCAGGTGAAAAAGGGCAGCGAGACAGACTGTGCAACCCAGGGCCCCAGCACCAGGAAATAAAGCCTAAAAGCACCAATTGAAAATACGTGTGAGGGTTGAGGTGCCGGGAGAGACTCCCAGCCTCACAAAGGAGACTGAAATCTGAGAGAAAATGGAACAAGGGCCATAGTTCCCTCTCTGACCCTGCCCCCACAGTGTCACAACTCTGCGACTGGGGTTGCCCCACCCTGATGAACACCTAAGGCTCTGCCCCTCATATGTAACAGGCACGACCAGACCAAAAGAAAAAAAATGGCTCAAACAAAAGAACAAATCAAACCACCAGAGCCAATACTTTTAAGCAACCAAGAGATAGCCAACCTATCAGATGCACAGTTCAAAGCACTGATGATCAGGATGCTCACAGAATTGGTTGAATTTGGTTGCAAATTAGATGAACAAATGAAGGCTACACTAAGTGAAATGAAGGAAAACGCACAGGGAACCAACAGTGATGGGAAGAAAACTGGGACTCAAATCAATGGAGTGGACCAGAAGGAAGAAAGAAACAACCAAACAAAAGAATGAAGAAACAAGAATTCAAAAAAATGAGGAGAGGCTTAGGAACCTCCAGGGCATATTTAAATGTTCCAACATCCAAATTACAGGGGTACCAGAAGGGGAAGAAGAAGAGCAACAAGTGGAAAACTTATTTGAACAAATAATAAAGGAGAACTTCCCCAATCTGGCAAAGGAAATAGACTTCCAGGAAGTTCAGGAAGCTCAGAGAGTCCCAAAGAAGTTGGACCCAAGGAGGAACACACCAAGGCACATCATAATTACATTAGCGAAGATTAAAATGAAGGAGAGAATTCTAGAAGCAGCTAAAGGGACAGTCACCTACAAAGGAAATCCCATCAGACTGTCAGCTGATTTCTCAAAAAAAGACATTACAGGCAAGAAGGGGCTGGAAAGAAGTATTCCAAGTCATGAAAGTCAAGGACCCACATCCAATATTGCTCTATCTAGCAAAGCTTTCATTTAGAATGGAAGGGCAGATAAAGATCAAATTCAAGGAGTTCATCATCACCAAGCCCTTATTATATGAAATGTTAAAGGGACTTCTCTAAGAAAAAGAAGATAAAAATATGAACAGTAAAAAGACAGCAAACTCACAGATATTAGCAACCACACCTAAAACAAAAGCAAAGTAAGCAAACACCTAGAACAGGAACAGAAACACAGAAATGGAGATCACATGGAGGGTTAGCAACAGGGGAGTGGGAGGAAGAGAGAAGGGAAAAGGTACAGAGAATAAGTAGCATAGACAGTGGGTAGAAAATAGACAGGGGGAGGGTAAGAACAGTGTGGGAAAAGTAGAAGCTAAAGAACTTATGACACATGGACATGAACTAAAGGGGAGAATGTGGGTGGGAGGGAGTGTGCATGGTGGAGGGGAATGAAGGGGGGAAATGGGACAACTGTAATAGCATAATCAATAAAACATATTTAAAAAAGAAAAAGAAATGTTAATAGTCTATGGCTATGGAAAGAATGCGTGTGCCTTAAAGAATTTTTTTTCCTCCCCAGCCGGTGTGGCTCAGTTGGTTGGAGCATCGTCCTGTGAACCAAGGGATCTCAGGTTCAACTCTGGACGGGGGCACAAGCCCAGGTTTCAGGTTCAAGCCTGTCAGGTCGAGTAGGAGACTCAACCAATTCATGTTTCATTGATGTTTCTCTCGCACATCAATGTCTCCCTCCCTCTGTCTCTCCTTCTCTTCCCCTCTCTCTAAAGTAAATGAGCATGCCCTTGAGTGAGGATTTTTTTTTTTTAAACTATGGAAAGGCACCGCACTCAGAGTGGAAGCCTTTTATGCCAGCAGATCATCTAAGCTCCAACACCTGCTGCAGAGGTTCCACCACAGGACAAGGGAAGCAAGGAGGTTGGCCGGCTGGTGTAACCTCCTTACACAACGCATCGCCCTTAGTGTGGCATCCAAAAGTCACTGGGCAGTCGCTGGAAATGAGTCTCGTTGCTCACGGGCAGACGTGAGCAGCGCTGCACCTAATTTGCATGCCTGTCCTTAGACCCCAGACGCTGCCATCACCAAGAAAAAAATAATAAAATTAAATAAAATTAAATTAAATTAAAAAGATGGGTCAGAGCTTGTGACTTCCAAGAGAAAATGGAGAGGAGAGGTGGACCGGGTTGGGGGATTTGGTCATCTGCTCTAGATGGCCCAAGAGGTGTGGGCTGTGCTCTTTCCTTAAGAACCTCTTGCTGAGGGTGTTTGTGAGAAACAGCCCAGCGTCCCTTTGGCACTGCGCTGACTTCAGGAAGGAGCGAGGGGAAGTGAGCGCAGGAGGGTATTGTCCGCAGAACAATGAGCAGTTTTACGCGACAGCTCCTGCCAGCAGCCTGGTGATCCCTGAGCGCGGTGAGAGGAGCCTGTCTGGTGAGCCTAGCAGAGCGCAGTCCGCCAGGCAGGCAGGTCTATCCCGTGAAGTGGACTCTGCACCCAGAGAGAGCAGCAGCGCAAGGATGCGGGGAGGGACCAGCTGAGACTCCTCGGGGCGCTCACCACCCAGACAGCCCAGGGAAGGCTGCAAAGTGCTTGCTCAGCACCCTTTTAGGCTTCCCAGATTTCCATGGCCAAGGGCAGAGAGATCTTCACATAAGTGGACCATTTGTGTAATGGGGTTGTGGTTCTCAGACAAAGCCATTTAGCTTCTAAGCGCCCCTCCTCTCCAACCTGAGGGCAGAATCCCATCAAGGAACACTATATTTTTTTCTTTTCCCAGAGTCCAGCACAGTTTAGCATGGGGCAGGAGGGGTCTAGGCAGTTGAGTTTTTATTGGTTTCTGTAGGTCTACATATGGAGAAAGACAGCAACACACAGAGAGGTACAGACTTGAGAGACAGAGAATGTCATTGTACAGCTGCATTCTTCCCAAGGTCCCTTCCAGCTGTGCCCCCGGCCCTATGGTCACACCTGGTGCCGCTCACAGCCCCACAGCCAGTGCACCTGGGACCGCACCCACACTGTATTCTCTCCTTCACTCTCTCCTGTGACCCTCACTGGGGCCATCAGCTGGTTATTTTTTCCATCTTGTTCGAGGCTGGCCCCTGACACAGCCCTGGATGGGAGAGCGCCTTCTGGGACAGGAGGCTGGGTCCTGCCGCACCCTGACCTGCGTTTCTGAATCTTTCTTTTTTCTTTTCTTTCTCTCTTTCTCTTTCTTTCATTTTCTTTCTTCCTTCCTTCCTTCCTTTCTTTCTCTCTCTTTCATTTCCTTCCTCCCTCCCTTTCTCTCTCTCTCTCTTTCTTTCCTCCTCTCTTTCTTTCTTCTCAAAGGAGCATCATCCGTCCTTTCCTGACATGTCTGCTGCATGGGCCTCTGCCGTTCTAACATAACCCTGAACTCTGGGACAGAGCCAGTAAAAGCATTGTCTGCTGTGGATGCGCAGTTCTCTTTGGAAAGAGCTATGCCAGTTTGGCGTGTGTGTGTGTGTGATATGTGCACTTGTTCTTGAGACTTGTCAAAGGTGACCAAGGGCGCCTGGGAATCAGTTAAAGGTGGGGGGACTCAAGGCTTCGTTTGTGGCAGCAGGAATCTTTCTGCGGGGCTTCCTGAGGGAGAAGAGTGAGTGGGGAGGACTCCTCCTCCGCTTACTGAACCATCATCATCTCCCTGTTCGTGCTGGTTACTCTCTGCTCTTGGGAGGGGCCAGGGAGGGGAATCCTTCCCCTTCCCCACTCTTCTCCAAGCAGCTCGAAGGGCAGGAGCAAGTTCTCAGCACCTTCTGGTGAGGCCAGGCGTTTCCACTCTAGAACCGGATCCAGAGCCCTGATGGGTCCCCTGGCTGGTGGCTGGATCAAGGACCTCCACGAGAAGTTCCTGAAGGTGGGGGGAATATTTTCATGAACCATGTATGAGGACTTACGTGTGGAATGGAAATGAAACCAAGCTAACTTCAATGTACCTGACGCCATCGGAAGGTTAACCACCTACATCATGGCCTCCGTGTGAAAGGCTGACTGTGCTGGTCACTCAAAGAAACCCAGGGATCTGGAAAAGCCTGGGAGTGGGGCTCAGCCTTTCCTTGCTCTCATTGAAATGCTAACTGGCTGTTTCCGCTAAAATGTAATTAAATAGGTCATTATTGTGATGAAAGCCAGGCATGTAAAATGAATATCAAATAGACAGCATTGTGAACTTGGAATAGCATGAGAAAATCCAAACAGATTTTTATCTTGAGAAATTCTCTCTCCTCCCTCTTTTTTTTTCCCTATTTTTATTTCAGGAAGAAGAGAGATGTTTATGAGGGACCAGTGCTTAGAATGGGGAAAGGTTTTGCCCAGGAGGTTCAGGTGGGTCTAAGAAAGAGCACATACACGAAAATACAGTTTTAAGTTCTTAAAAACCCCTGACAACTCCTTGGATGAAATGAATCAACAAGGGATTCATCAAAGAGCCCCATTTTTTCAAGAGTCTGGAAGAATGAAAATTATGAAGTTAAAGTAGTTAGGGCCTTTAAACATTCACCCAAGAAAAGACCTAAGCACATTCACAGCCTGTAGGGTCACACTTGCCTACTTGCGTCCGACCTCCAGAGTCCTACCTCTATTGAAAACACAGTATTTTTACATCCATTTCAACATTTGGGCAATTCCACCTGTAAGTGTCTTCACTGGCCCAGGACTCAGTGAAGACTAAGAAAATTCCTCGGGTCTCTGGGAGAGGGGCAAGGTGCCTGGCTGCACACGCTGTCTGCAAAAGGGACCCTGGGAGTGGTAAGAGTCAAAACTTCCTTTCCTTCTTTCATTTTAAACAGGGGCATCCGACCTGCAGCCCGAGGGCCGCATGCAGCCCAGGAGGGCTATGAATGTGGCCCAACACAAAATCATAAATCTCCTTAAAACATGACGAGATTTTTTTGTGATTACATGTCATGATGTGTTTAGCATGTGGCCCAAGATAACTCTTCTTCTTCCAGGGTGGCCCAGAGACGCCAAAAGGCTAGACACCCCTGAAAAGAGGCTTTTTTAGAAAGCAATTTTAAACGCAGACAACACTAATGAAAATAAACTAGGATTTAAAAAATTCACCAAGTCTACCTCCTCCAAAAAGCTAAACTATTTTTTATTTGAACCACCTTTCTAGTTCTTTTGCATATGCATACATACCATTTAAAAAATTATAGCAGAAAAATATAAGAGCAGTAATCTTCCTTTAACCTGTACCATGACATTTCCCCACATTTTGTGTCGTTTCCAGTTTATTGCAAAAAATGTGATGCCGGAGTACGAAGAGTTACACAAAACTTTCTCATCCGCCCCTTCTGCACGAGTACTTCGATTACTTTCCACTTTCTGCCAAACTAGCACAAGCAAATAACATTTATAGAACGTCCGGCTTTCTGCATTTTATTTCACTTGAGTGGCCTGGGAACTCGGTGAGGACGGCTTCTCTGTCTGTTGCCTTTGCCCAATGGAGGAAAGACAGGCTGAGAAAGATGGAGCCGTCGGCTCTCGAATACAGAGCCGGTGCTGCCTGGGAGTTATGTGAGTGAGCCCCGTGACCCTGCAGGAGTAGATTCCATTTGCTCTAAGTCTGTGGGTGCAGACAGATTCTTCTGTCTGCACCCACAGCTCTCCCATAACCGCAGCCAGGGTCACAGCACTGACGTCAGTGAGCAGAGCTCTCGGCTTTACGAGTGAAGGACCTCAGCAGCTCCCTACAGCGGGTCATGTGAAGACTCTGAAGAAGGCCCTGAGGCCCCTGAACACCGCACCCACCAGGGCCAGCAAAGCCTCCATTAGAAAGGCATTTCTCCGAGTTCCGGTGACCTCTGGGTTTTTAAGAGGCCTTTATTACAATCTACAAAGCCGTGAGAGGGGTGACCCCAGTAAAAGATTGTTTTTAAACCCTGAACGTTCTCGGGCCGTGTGGACATTGTCGTTTTCTTTGCTGGGCCCCTCACACCCTCTCTCACTGGACGGAGCTGTCCCTTCCTCCCAAGGGTGCAGCTCCTTAGAACCACATGATCATCAGCCGTAATGGTTCTTGTGTCAGAAGGGAGTCGATCGGGCCCTTCCCTGGGACATGGGGATTGAGGCGCAGAGAGAAAGAGCACTCTGTGTCTCTCACTCTGTGTCTCTGTCCCTCCTTCTTCATTCAAGGCTAATGTCACAGTCCATACCGAAGGCCAAAGCAGAAGCTCTTGGCCCAGAGGACTGTGAAGGCAAGGACTGAGCATCCTCCTAAGGAACCCACAGAGACACAACATCAGGACATTTTGCATCCCATGGCGGTGCTGAGTGTTAGTGACTCTCTCACACCGTCATAACCTGTGCACGTTTCGTTCATTGCTTATTTAATAAACACTGATGGAAAGCCCAGAGACGCACAGAGGAAATCAATTCCACCCTTCAGAAGCTCCCAAGCTGGTGAGAGATCCAGACAGGCCAACGCATTCTTTCAAACCACACAGCCAGCATGCTAAAGACAATAAATGTATTAGGTACCGGAACCAAGGGAGGTCTGGCTACGGAAGAAGAGGGGGCCAGGCTGGGGTCAGGTGGATGGCAGGGAGGAGGCAACTTCTGAGTGGTCCTTGTGGGGTGAGTGGGAAGTTCCCCATGGAGAGGTGCTGGGCGTGTAGCCTGTCATTTTGGACACAAGCAATGAGCCATGAGAGGAGAACAGGGTGTGCAAGTAAGTGTGGGGAAGAGTGAAAAGTATGTGTTTGGTGACAAGGCTTGCAGACTGCGGGGCTGAACCTCAGGGTGCACGGTGGGAACTGGAGCACAGGACACGTAAAGACAGGGAGGGCCACCCTGGGAGAGGCCTGGTGCTCTGAGCTAGTGGATTCCACCCTGTGTTTGAGGACAATTGCTTGGAAAGCCGGAGAAGAGTGAGGGGGTTAAACGCATGCGCTCTGGCAGCGGGCGGGTGGGCATTCAGGGTCCCTGCTCGGATGCCCAGTAGCTGAGCGACCTTGTAGCTGAGTGACCAGTAGCTGAGCGGCTTTGAGCAAACTGATGATCCTCTCTACGATGCAGTTTCCTCATTTGCAAATTGGCACTCAATGGTATGCACCCAAAAGTCCACTGGAGAGCATTAAATGTCACGTCTTTAGAGCACTTAGCACGGACCATGACAAACACAATGGCAGCGGAATGCCCAGTGGACACCATTAGTAATTGGAGTAGCAGTAGGCTGATGGCGCCCCAGGGAGTGAAGATGCTTAGGGTGTGTCGAGGACCCCCCAAGGAGGAAAAAGCTAGCCCTAGTCCTGGAGAGAAAGCTTAGAGGTCTTGTTCACTGGAGACCACTTCAAGTACTCGTGGCTAATTATCTGGAAAACGTATTTCTAGGCAGCTGGGTAAGAGGAAAACAATTAGAAATAACTGTGAAATAATTGTCAGTGAATAGTCTATACGATACAAATAATTATGCAAATAATTTTCAATGAACAGTCAAGGGCAGGATAGAAAACCAAAGACGTTGGAAAGTTGCTAAGAGACTAAAGCTTAAAAGTTCTCATTATACGAGAAAATAGTTTGTCACTATGTATGGTGACAGCTGTTAACTGGACTTACTGTGACCATTTTGTAATATATGCAAATATTGAATCATTATGCTGTACCCCTTGAAACTAAGACAATGTCATGTATCAATTACACCTCAATTTTAAAAAATAATAAAAAAAACAAAGACAGAATAAAGGAGGTTAAATTATGTGTTGTTTACATTAGTTGTGGTTTCATCACACCAGGAAAAAAACAGGATTTTCTTTTTTCTCTCATAACTCAACAGAACATCCTGGACTCTGGTGCAGATGTGCCCCGCTGATGAAGTACTTTGGAAAATGTGGGGGACTCTTTTCTCTTCGTGCGCTGGAAGTAGTGTGGGAGCTTTGTTGTAGGATGCTTTGGGGAGGCTGAAATATTAAAATCTAATCATGAATAAGCAAACACAGTGTCTGCACGATGCCCAAACATTCTAGCATGTGTTGATTGACTAGATGACAATAAAATACTTGGCCAATGAGTCAAAGTTTTGTTCTACATGATGCCAAACATCTGGATACTTGGAAGCAGCTGCTGAGCATCCTGCGGACCAAACAGAAGCACAATTGTACCACCAGATAATGGTGAAGGCCCTAGCTTGTTTTCTCTCTGATCTGCCTGTTGACCCTACGATCCGGTCCCAGGAACACTGCTGACTGGGCAGGGTCAGTCCAAGGTTGGTCCAAGATCAAGGATTTTAGGAAGACTGAACCTCCGAAGGGCAACAGTTAGGAGGCCATGATGTGCTGGACCAAGACAGGAAGCAGTGTGGAAATAACTGTGAAACAATGCTCAGTGAATAGTTTATATAATACAAATAATTATACAAATGATTTTCGATGAACAGTCAAGGGCAGGATAGAAAACCAAAGACATTGGAAAGTTGAATAGCTCTGTGCTTCCTTCTTCACTGTCAAGGGCATGGGGTAGCGGGAGGAGCCCAGGCCCAAGAGTCAGGCTCTGCTCTTGGCTCCACCACCCTCCTGCACCTGTGAGCACGTGCTGTGCTCCGAAACTCAGCTTTCTCACAGGTAGACTAGAGATTGTAGGAGCTACCTTACAGAAGGGCCAAGGAGTACTGTAAACAGTGAACAGTTCAGTGGTACAAAAATGTAAATCATCATTAATAGTTCTGCAGTCCAATTTTGATATCACGTGAAACTTGATTAGCTACAATCATGGGGGCTATGGGTAAGAATACTTCAGAGAGTTTCTGGTGGGAATGGGTTGTCCTGAAAGTTATGGGGAGACCTCCGTGGAGAAAAGCTTGGGGCTTGGAGAAAAACAAATAGTTTCTCTCCCCAAACACAACAGTGTAGCTGCGTGTATCATCGGGCCAGTTACTTCTCTGTGCTTTGGTCCCTGATTTGTGAGGTAGGGGAGTAATAATAGTCACCACAGAGAGTTGGGAGGACTGAGTGAGAGAATGACAGCAAACACCACCCCTGGCTCAAAGCCCCCCAAAAAGCTGCTGCTGGCATTGGTATCGGAGCGCTTCTCGCCACTGGAAGGTGCCAGCAGAGTTGAGCCCTGGTCTCTCCCAGGTGCTGATGGCGTGCAAGGAGGTTGGACAAAAAGACTTCTAGCCCTCCTTTAAATGCAAAACTTCTATGAGTTCCTGACATAAAAATACACAATTGCAGGAAAGAAACAAGAAATGAAGTTGATCCTTGGAAAAGATCACTTAACTTCTATGCAGGATGGGAGACTACGCACGCAAAAATGAGTAAACATCAAAAACTATGCTCCACCACTTTTTACTGGCACCGAGTCCAGCCCGTTATTTGGCCAAGCCCAACACAACCGACTAGTGAGCTTGTTCACAATGTCCTGTGCTTTGAAGTGTCAGAATCTCAACCTCCCACTGTCGTTGGGTTGGCCCCAGTACAAGAAAAGGGACCGGAGGATCTTGTTGGCAAGTTCAAGAATGAAAACAGCAACAACAGTTATCAGGGTAACTGTGTCCTTAGTCCCAGCGCAGGTTGTAATTGCCGGCTGAACAGATAAAGCACTTGGAGGCAGAGCTTTCAGTGTGTCTGGCCTGGCGAACAAAACACTATTCTTCCCATTAAGCTCATCCTCTAGGAGGGAGGAAGGACAACCCAGCTTTGGATACTGCACCTTTGTTGAGAAATCTGTGTTATGGAGAGAAGAATGCTCTTCAGCAAATGTGCATGTCTTTTTGATGGAGGTAAAGTTAACTGTGAAAACATCAATACATGCAACTTGTGCATTCTTCACTCATTCATGCGTTCATTTTTTTTCAACGCCCACTGTGTGCTCAGCACATCTCTAAGCCTTCTGCATGTTTCACGGGCACTCGGCATTGGCTGCTCCAGATCTAGTCCTGCCCCTCCTCCCCAGGCTCTGGGCCCCCAGGAAACTGATGCTGTATAGACAACATCACGCGGGGGCCACTGACTTCTGGTTTGTAGTGCAGTTTGACCCCTGGGAGGCAACAGCAGAAGTCGGACAGGAGGAAAGAGAAGTTAGGTTGTTTATCCCAAGCCTCCCGTCTCCCTTCCCCTCCCTCCATTTCACACAGTGAAAATCCAGGACTGATGTGAGCTCTTGGTAGCCCTGTGGTTTCTCTTAAACCCGATCACAGCTTTAACCCATGAACAGTGACCCTGTGGGCTATACACACACCCACAACCAGTGGAGTATAACCGGAGAGGACACAGTCACTTTGAGGCCAAGGCAGCAAAGAGCCAGTGTCGCTCCTCCCTTCATCAGCAAGCAGGGGCACCGCATGTTGGAGTCACTATTTGGGAGCAGCCCGGGTCCTCAGCCATCCTCGGAGGAAAGTCACCTGCCCCACGTCCACCTGTGGTGCCAGCAAGAAGTCAGCTCTGATTGGGGGAAGCCACTGAAATGCTG
Source organism: Anoura caudifer (assembly GCA_004027475.1). Taxonomy (NCBI): domain Eukaryota; kingdom Metazoa; phylum Chordata; class Mammalia; order Chiroptera; family Phyllostomidae; genus Anoura; species Anoura caudifer. Next base: position 108,446 of record PVKU01004146.1, read on the forward strand.
GGACTTATTTGTTACTGCAGCAGAACCTATACTATCCCAACTAACCCTCTTGTCTAACTCAACTCTTACAAATAGATGCCAATATCGATCCTCCTTCTGTAGGTGAGAAAACTGAGGCAAAGCACTTGCTGGAGGTGGTACAGCCGGCGCACAAATCTGACCTTCCCGACCCCAAAGCCTAGCTCCTACCGGGTCACAGGACAGCTTTGCCCTAAACCACACTCTTCTCTGCCAGGCCTGGGAAGATGTGCTTTCTGTAAGAACCTTACATGTGGGCGGAGCCCAGGACAGGCCTGCTGGCCAGCCAGGCTGACAGTGTGTCCAGCAAACGCTGAGGGAACTTTCCTGAGGCTGATTGATAAGTGGCCAGCCCCTTCATACAGTCGCTCACTTTCTGCACCTGAGAAAGAGGGATGTGGCGTTTTGCTTCATTTGCCTTATTTTCTCTATTTGATAACGTTCCTGTGGACGTATCCCATTTTTCCATTCTTCTCTAGAATAAAAATGTAGCTCTTTCTTCGCTGCCCCCATTGAGTTTTGTGGTTTTTTTTTTTTCAGAGAGACTAGGGGCCCATTTATAGCTACTTGTTTTAAAAGTATGATTCTTGATGTACATCATGTCACTGAACTGTCACTGAAAATGGTTAAATGATAAACTTGATTTAGGTGTGTTTTACCACAATGGAAAAGATGGCTTTAAACCATTCTTCTTCGTGTGTGATGACATCATAGCGCTGCAGCCTGGCGGAGCTCCCCGGCTGCTGAGCATGCCCGCCCAGGGCGTTTGCTCAGCTTCAGCATCAGCTGCAGGAAACAGGCTTCGCCACCCGCAGGAAGAAACCATGGACTCCGGGTCACATCAGTTCCTTGCATTCAAAATAATGACTTTTTTTCTGTCACCAAAGGAAATGCAGCAACACAGTGACTTCCGAAATGTCGTGCGTAGGAAGGAAAAGCCGAAGCCGGACAGGTGACCTCTGGCACCGCTGGGAAGCGGTGGGGTCAGAGACCCCTGCATTCCACACACCCCGCCCCCCTGCACGCACCCCAGGCTGCTTTGCCTTCGGTGGCCCCACCGAGGCGGCGTGGCCAAGATTCCGATCGCAGCGCCCCAGGTGCTTTCCCATGATCCCTGGGTGCCGGTTCCTTCCCTGAGTCTGCTACGCCTCCGGCTCAGGTCTTACCGCGGGGAAGCCAGTTCTCTCCTCGCTATGTTTTGTCACACGGGACGTGCTCCTTGGGAACGAATGCAGGAATTTTTGAGTATTTGGAAAAGCCAGCAGCTTTATTTAGAATCGTGAACCCAGGCATATTTGCCCAGCGTTGTTTAAACAACTGACTGGCCGGGTCCAGTGGGAGTTGGGGGTCAGAGTCTCCTGTGGCCTTCAAAGCCAAAAGAGGCAGGAAAGGGGACAAGGTGGAGGTGACTCCCACACCTATGGCTTCTTCCTGTTAAACCTGACCTTGCCTTGGTGGTCAGGGTGCCCAATAGTGGCTTTTTTGTCAAGAGTGGCTTTTCCCCCCACTTTGTCCTTAGGGTCAAGACTGGATTTTTCCCTGCTCTGTCCTCAGGGATGACATGTTTAAAAATAGTCACCCATTTCTATAAATACAATGGGAGTTCTCCATCCAGCCCGAATCTCTCATTGTAAGGACAGACGACCTGCTTATTTTTCGCTAACCACCAATCCACACCCATCTCCTGTCCTTTCCTGCCCTGCTCTGCTCCCTGGGGACCTGACCCCTCCTGGACCCGACCCCTTCACAGGGTCTTGTTCTCCGACTCATCCAGGTGGATTTGGCCAATGCTGGTGACCGTCAAGGGGAGCTGAAGGTCAGGGGCGTTTCCCCCACGTTCTTCCTCCTTGCTTCTGCACCGCAGTTCTGCCCACAGTTGAGGCCCCCTCTAACGTGACTTTGTCCATGGAGTCCAAGGGAAGTGCCCTTGCCCGTGGAGTGGCCCCTCGATGGCCCCAGGTTCCACCAGGCTGCCACCATGTCAGGCCAGGGGCAGGAGCACTTCCAGGTGTGCCTACCTGCCCCAAACCCTTGTTGGGCCTCTGAAGCCTGCTCACACCTGTCCTGAAATTCCCCAAGCCTCCGGCTCAGCATGCCGTCATGCAGATGTCTGGGCTGAGCATTTGTCCGTTCCAAAGAGCCTTTGCCCAATTTAGGGAAAGTCCTCCGTGCCACGAGGCTGCCGCTCCGCAAACTGGGGACTTGGAGAGCCTGAGCCACTTCGCCGCTCACCGCTGACACGCCACCCTCTGACGGAGGCCCGCTCAGCTCTCGGCACCCAGTGCGGCCCACGAGCCGGCGGCCTCGCCACCACCCGGCAGCGTGTTAGAAACACGGGTGAGCCCGAAGCACTGGTTTGAAAAGGTAGGTGCACCCCTCTGTTCGCTGCCACATTATTTCCAATAGCCCAGATCTGAAAAGTGCCTGTCAGTGGAAGAGTGGAGGAAAAAGCTGTGGTCCATTTACACAATGGAATATGACTCTGCCGGGAAAAAAAAAAAAAAAGAGGGAAATCCTACCTTTTGTGACAGCGTGGATGGAGCTGGAGCGTATTACGCCAAGTGACAGAAGTCAGTCAGAGAAAGACAAACACCATATGATTTCACTTATATGTGGATTCTAGTAAACAAAACAAAGTAGGAAGAAGCAGAACAGAGAGCTGTGAGGGGTAGGGAGCAGGGGCTGGGTGGAGAGGGTGAGGGGTGAAGACGCAGGGCTGCAGTTATGCAGCTGTGGCAGAGATGCGAGGTACGCCCGGGCGGTGTAGTGACCATGTCGCGGTAACTGTGTATGGGCCATGTGGGTACCTAAGGCATCAGGGGCCCGCTCCCCAGAGTGCGTGATTTTCTAACCACTAGGCTGTTACATCTGAAATGGATACGGAATAAGATGGAACGTACACTGTAATTAAAAATAAAAAAAGAAAGAAAAGAAATGTTGACGCTCAGGCCCCACCCAGACCTCCTGAATGAGCCCGCCTTTCAACAAGATTCCTGGCACCTGCGGTTTCTGAGAAGCACGCCTGTCCCTCCATGGATGATTGACATCCCTGTACCTGACCCCACGGGGGACGCCGTGTCCGCTCTGCGAAGTGTCTCAGCGATCGCTTTTCTCCCTCCAGGCTGAGGCCGGCAGAGGGAATTCGGGTCACATCCCCTTTTAACATCCCTCCCTCTCAGCTCATGAAATCCTGTTCTAGCTTCCTTGTTGGTCCAACTCTACAGGTCCAGTAAAGCCGGTCACCCTACAGTAAGTGGACGGGAAGATCCGTTCGCATCCTGCCAACGCCAAACATTCTTTCAGTGTCACATGCAAAGCAGAGGGTACCAGAACAGGAAGAAACCAGGCACTGGCTGGGGGGGAGGGAAGGGTGGGAGGAACTCGGAAACAGGAGAGGCATTCGCTAGAACTTAGTCACTGGGGATGTGCTCCTGGAGTGGGGGTGGGGGTTATGAAGGTGAGAAGGTTTCTCAGTTTTTAGTTTGTGTGGTTGGGGTCGGGGGTGGTGCCAACACCCGAAAGGAAACAGGGAAGAGAGCAGAAGGAGCGAGTTTAGGGATGGGGAGGATGAGTTCATCATCAGCCATGCTAATGGCTAATGAAGTTGAGGAAATTAACTTAAAGAGTTAACCAACCCTGGTTGGGTGGCTGAGTTGGTTGGAGTGTCATCCTGCACACCAGAAAAGGCTGTGCGTGTGATCCCCGGCCAGGGCACACACGCAGTACAGTACAGGAGGTGGCCGTCGGTGTTTCCACTCTCTCGCTCTCTTGCTCTCTCTCAAGTCAATAAGCATATCCTTGGATTTGTTAAACAAAAAAGAACTAGCCAGGAAACACATAGTTGATCTGGCTACAGTGTGGGAGTAGGGGGCTTGCTCCTCGAAGCTCAGGCACAAAGGAAAATGCCCTCCCGACAACCTGCAGGCTGGGGCAGCTTTCCTGCAGGGAGCAGGGCCGCCCCCCCAGTGTGCTGGGGTGCACCTGCCCCTCACCCCACCCCTCCGCTCCTTGCTCCTGCCCCGGGTACAACAGGGTGCAGCCAAGCAGGGAGCCCCAAATAGGGATTGGTGACAGGGTCCAGAAGAGCTGGGAGGTGATTGGCTCCACACGACAGGGCCACGCGGGCCTGGAATGTGGGCAGCTGTGGCCAATTGTGGGAGGAGCCAGAAATGAGGCTGCAGAGGAAGATTGGTGCTGGGATTTAAACGGGGGCGTGGCAGCCATTGGGTGGCTCTGTCTTTGGGACCACACGTCTATTTAGGACCATGCATCTGTTTAGGGTCTGTTTAGGACCACGCGTCTGTTTAGGACCACACTGCGTTGGAAGTGCTCCCGTTTGCCACATGGAGGGTACTGGGAGGACTGGGTGCATTTGTGGGGAACTCTAGTTTGTATTATTTCAAAGAAATAATAAATTCCTTTCCTTTTCACTGATCTCTGGTATTAAGAGACATCTTTCCTCAGGCGGTGGGCCAAATGAACCCAATAGGTGGGGAGGAGCCCCTGGAGAAAAAGGGGAGTCTTTTCTATCATCCACCCCCCCCACTCTGTTCTGTGACAAGGATGCAGAGTGGAATGTAGTACACGTCCCCCCCACCCCACCCCGCCTCCCCTGCACCTCCACCATCCCCATCCCTTGCAGTTCCTGGGCAGAGCATGTAAGGCTTTGGTTTCTGGCTTTTACACCAATCCCAGTAGGGAACGAGAGGAGGAGAGAAAACCGAGCAGGAACAGAAGTGGTCTCTTGTGTAGTATTTCTACCAGGAGGAAATGGGTTTTCCTTTCCTTTTCTTCTTCTTTTTTTTTTCCCTTCAGTTTTATTCATTTATTTTTAGACAGAGGGGAAGGGAGGGAGAAAGAGAGGGACAGAAACACCCATGCGTGGGTGTCTCCTGCATGCACCTGCTGGGGACCTGGCTTGCAACCTGGGCACGTGCCCTGACTGGGGATAGAACCAGCGACCCTTCAGCCCGCAGGCCAGCACTCAGTTCATTGAGCCACACCAGCCAGGGCAGGAAATGGGTTTTCTGACTGCTTCAGCTTGGCGCTTCCCTGGACGCCAAGCGTGCCCCTTGGGAAAGAAAGCTTATGCCAGCTGACTCTATTGAGGGAACTCTAGTAATAAAAACTTTCTTCTTGGGTGAAGAGGCTGCTGATGTTTTTCTTTTACTTTTCGTTTTTGTGCTTTGTTTTGATTTTTTCTTTATTTTTATTTGTCCCTCTCTCGGGGCCAAAATCCTACCACGTATGCGGGTCGCAGTCTGTGAGGCCTCTTCTTTGCTCGGGGGAAGGAAATCGGAGACTGGACCTGCAGGCAATACGAACACAGGCTACACACTCAGATAAGTGAATCCCAAATGCCACCCTGGGCGTATGAATAGCAGGGTCTTGCACGAAACCAGGTACAGGATTTATGTGGCATTTTGGCCTGAGGAATAAAGTGTCGCTTGCAGGGGAAATGGCTTATGGTTCCTCCACCTTCTTCTCAGTTCTCTCACTTCCTCCACTTTGACAAAAAAAACTTGATAATCAGCCCCACAGCACCTAGCTGTTAGCCTTCCTTAGAAATCCTTGTGCAACAGGAAGCCCTGCTGCCATTTTTTTTTTAGTGAAATTCAGTCATAAAAAGATTAATCTAAATAGTTCCACACAATTAGCCATCCTTTACCCTCGGTTACTAGAGCAACTTGGGTGAAAGTTACTTTTCCCAAATTTATCAGAAGAGTTATTATGTGAGGATAGTTTCTTGGGAAGATGCCTGGGAAAACCCTTTGGATTTTTCAAATCAGAGACAAACGTTGGCTTTTATATGGGATCTCCAGAGGTGACTGGTGAACTTCCTGCTAACAGCAAAAGGGATCAGTGCAAACTCTTAAAACAAAATTTTTTTTAAATGTTATTTCTTTTTAGACAGAGGGGAAGGGAAGGAGAAAAAGAGGGAGAGAAACATCAATGTGTGAGAGATCCATTGTTCTGTTGCCTCTCGTGTGCCCCTGACAGAGGAACTGACCCACAACCCAGGCATGTGCCCTGACTGGGAATCGAACCAGTGACTTTTCAGTTCTCAGGCTGGTATTCCATCCACTGAGCCATACCAGCCAGGGCCCAGTGTGATTTCTTTACAGGCACTCACTCAGTCACATTCCTTGAAACCCACAGTGAACACATGTTATGCTTGGTATGGAGAGGCCTTTGGGAAGTCCACATTCTTGGCAGGAGGTGAATGATGCAATTCTACTCCTAGATATATGCCCAAGAGAAACGAAAAATACGTCTATCCAGAGAATCATACAGGAATGCTCATAGTAGCATTATTCATAATAGCTATAAAAAGTAAAAATGACTCAAATGTCCATCAACTGAGAAATGGCTAAATGAAATGTGGTGCAGCCATAAAACGTAATAGTATCTGGCAATAAAAAGTACCAAAACATGAACTTAACTTGAAAGCATTACTTTAAAGCGTTGCGCTCTCTGGCGAGCAGCACTCGGACAAGGTCACGTTTTGGCTGAGGGCAACAGAGTGCAGAGCTGACGCCGTACACTAGAGAACGAATTGGTGGGGGTTTCGGTGTACTACAGACCTCCTACTTTCTTAAAAAAAGATTTTATCCACTCATTTTTGGAGAGAAGAAGGGAGGGAGAAAGGGAGAAAAACATCGATGTGAGAGAGACATCCATCTGCTGCCTTTCGCAGGCCCCCAACCGAGGGCCTGGTCAGCAACCACAGGGTCAGCAACCACGGCACGCGCCCTGACTGGGAATTGAACCAGCGACCCCTTGGTTCACAGGCCGGTGCCCAGTCCACTGAGCCACACCAGTCAATGCCTCTTACTTTTCCTGTAGAGATGAATCAAGTCATTCCCATTCTAGTTACTAATAGATTTCACTTCATTAAGGTGCTTTTTACTTGAACGGACCCCTTTTCATGTGTAACTATTAAGGAAAAGTACCTATGTTTCACAAGTATTTTGAAGTATAATTCAATGAAGTTTGGCAAGAATCATACCTATCTGAGTTCTTATTTCTATCCCAATAATCACATATGTCCAAAATAATCAATATAGTGAATATGCCCAAACTTTTGCTATGCTTCATGTGACTGTTAAAAAGAATTTCTAAGTGCAGTCTTATTTCACCAGTATTGACATAAATATCTTTGCTTTTTTAAAAGATATTAAAGAAAATGGTGTCGAATTTAAGAAAGAAACAAAGAAAGGAAGGAAGAAAGAAAAAGGAAGAAAGAAAAAGAAAAGGAAAGAAAGAAAGAAAGAAAGAAAGAAAGAAAGAAAGAAAGAAAGAAAGAAAGAAAGAAAGAACATTACACTAAGTATAAGTAAAAGAAGTCGCTTGTGAAGGGCCACATGGTACATGATTTTATTTCTATCGAATGTCCGGAATAGGCAAATCTGCACAGACAGAAGGGAGATCAGCGGGGGTCCTGGGCCAGGAGGGGGGTCGCCAAGGGTGTCTTTTTGGAGCGACAATGTTCTACAGCTGATGGTGGTGATGGCTGTGCATGTCTGTGAACATATTAAAAACCACCGACTGAGGAGTACACGAGTGAACTGATGAAACGTGAACTGCACCTCTATAAAGCTGTTATTGGAACAATCTATGGAGAAGTAGATATTGAAATGCTTTTGTGAACCCCTCCGCAAGTGTGAGGGTTCCGCGGAGACCCTCCCGGAATTCGGGGCCCCGGGACCACCTCTCACGAGGACCCCGGACACGGCAGCCACACTGCACGCTGACACTGAGCCGCAGCCCCGCCACTCTGGGCGGCGCCGCCACGGCAGCTGTGCTCTGCCCAGCTGGGCCTGTCCTCCCATCCTCAGCCCTCCCATCTCCAGGGAATCGCTTCTGGCTCTGAACCTGAGCCCCAGGTGCTAGGGACTTCCTGGATTCGGCATCTGGTGATGTTTCACTTGGCCTTTGACCTCAGCAGCTGGACCCTAATACTCTCTGTGCAGAAAATAAATCAGCGCATTCTAGCTTTGCTGGGATGATCGGGGCAGGACGACATCGCCATGTGCGGCCAGTGCTGCCAACCATTAATCAGAATAGTTCAGGATGCCCCAGGCAGAGTGCGGTAGGCCCGGCATTGTCAGGTTAATGAATGGGAGGAACGAAAACCACGTTTCCAGTCCTGGTGTAAGTGGGTTGAAAATTCAGTCACACCATTCATCACTAATATGCTGAAAGACAGGCCTTCAAAATGGAATGTGTTCCCCCCAAAGGGGACCCAAGATGGTCCACTGTGGTGTGACGCCATATTAGATGTTTTTAGGGTTACTTAATTCACCTTTTAAGAGTATTTTTGTTTCTGTTCTAAAATATGCATAGTATTAGCCCTGGTTAGTGTGGCTCAGTGGATTGAGCTCCAACCCTCGAAATAAAGGGTTGCCGGTTCCATTCCCAGTCAGGGCACATGCCTGGGTTGTGGGCCAGGTCCCCAGTAGGGGGCCCGCAAGAGACAACCACACATTGAAGATTCCCTCCCTCTCCCTCCCTTCCCCTCTAAAATAAAAAAATAAAATCTTCTAAAAAAATAAAATATACATACTACTTGAGGACAACTGTACATGCATATTACTTACAAATATATGAATTAATGTTAATGAAGGAGCTCAAAAACTGTTTACTGCTAGTTTAGTGTGATGTTCTTTGAAGTTCTGGGGACGGTTGGTCTGAAGATGTTTTCATTTACTACTAGATGGAGGAGTGAAGATTGACTCAAACATGTGGATTCACGTTTGGAATCTAGCCCCCAAAGAAAAGCTAGTTCAGAATACTTAATGTGAAAAGATTTACTTTTTTTAGTACAAACTGGTCATAGTGGAGCTCAGATCTCTAGAGTTCACTTATCTCCCCACGTGGGCAGGAGCAAATCCCCCTGGACCGGCCCAGCTTGTGGGTTTCTGAGCATTTTCTCTCTCTTTTCCACTAACTGGGCAATTAGGCCCTAAGCAGAGGTTCAACCCAACTTTAAGGACCTGCTCTCATATCGCACTGATGGATTTAAAATGCTCTACACCAGGGGTGTCAAACTCATCTTCACCGGGGGCCCCATCAGCCCTGCGGTTGCCTTCAAAGGGCCGAATGTGATTTTAGGACTGTATACATGTAACTACCCCTTAACTCGAGGCAAGGAGCTCGGCGTTGCTGCCGGGTAGAAACCAGGTGGAGGACCGGATTCTTCCAGGCAGCCTTGTGTTTGCCACCCGTGTTCTAGAACCATGTTCTTGGCCAAAATGTCAACCCACCCGCACTGCTAGCCTGAGGTAGGGCCACTCCCCCAGTTCTGAGAACGGAGCTTGTGTTCCGGCCCTGAGGCCAGTTCCAGATGAACACCTGGCGCTAGGAACGGAATCCCATGTGGTACCCCGTGTCTCAGTCTGCACCCAAAACGCTCACACGCTATTCCTCCCTCCAGGGATGGTGACCACCACGCACCTCCCCAGCCTCCAGGTAGATGACTACATTCTGGGCACCTGCTGACAGAGGCGTCAGTGTTTCGGGCTCTTGGAATGTGTCCGTGCAGATGACGACATGAAGTTATGCATGATTATCTAAAGAATCCTCGTCATGGATTGCTAGCACCAAGTAGTAATACCCAGAAGAACATTCCTGATCAGCATTTAAATGTTCTCCTTGGTGAACAATGATCAGCATTTAAACGTCCTGTGTAGAGAACAGAGCTCTTTCCCCCAAAGGACACACAGCTGTTGCTCAGCACCCGTCCCCTTTAAGTGTAAAAAAAAAAATGAAATGAAATAAAGTAAAATAAAGTAAATAAAATAAAATAAAATAAAATAAAATAAAATAAAATAAAATAAAAGCAAATTCTGAGGGAACCCAGTCTGGAGGTCACAGGGCCACGCCACTACCCTGGCCTTTGAGAAGCGGGCGCCACCTGCATCGGGGTGGGACTACCAGGCTCCGGAACTTCGGACACCGGCAGGCGGCCTCCCGTCCCCTCCAGGCCCGTCCATCCTTCCTGGGTTCAGGCTCAGAGCTGCCTCTGTGAATTTAACCATCCCTAATTTCCATGAGCGCTGTCTTTCTCTGCTTCTTCACTCTTTTTCACTTTTCTTACGCTCTCTGGGTTTAGAACAATTGTCTGTAGGAGGGACACTCAGGAGCCACCACGACATGTTCTGAGCGGAATTCAGACTCATCTGGCTCGCAGGTCCTGGTTCTTGCTGAGCTCCCCCAGGGCCCAGACACAGGGCTGTGTGTCACGTGTCACGGCCGAGTAGGAGAGCCGGGCTGCATTCCGAGCCGGGCAGAATCTTGCTGGTGGGGACCCGTTCCACCTCCTCTCCTCACACCCGTCGGAGAAGCAGGCTGGACCGCGGGTTACCTGCCAACCAAACGTCCCCTGGAGGTGCGCCCCGAGTTACTACACCCAGCAGGGTTGCTTCATCGGGCAGCATCCTCATACCTTAAATTGCGACAATGGCCTACCTCACAGGACAACTATTGGAGGAGAGAGTTAAAGTCACTACAAAACATTCTTGCCGGGGTCACAACAGTGAAGGCAACAGGGATCGAGTTCTTCGAATTCTTCATGGACTGTTTCACGTGGATGTTTGTGCAAGACGTTTCCATCTGACTGCGTGAGACGAAGTTGCTTCCTGCTCCGACTTAAATTCTTCCTCCGTGCCCACCACCAAGACCGGACCTTTCCGTGGGTGCAAACTAACTTCGGCTTTCTCCAAAGTCTGCCTGGTAACAAGGAGCATTCCCAGGAGAAACAGACCATGTTTAAAAACTGAAGTTTGATATTTTATTTATTATTAGGCCCTTGACCTTTCAGAGCATAAGCCTTATATTGACTTGAAATGTTTATTAATTACTTCAGTAAGAAGTAAAACTAATCTGCAAGTGAATGTACAGTTTGCCGTTCTGAAAAGAGAAAATAGAGGAAAGCCAATTTCAGGGGAAAAAAATGTGTAGCCTCTGGTACCTGCTTGCATTCTAGCCGCATAAACTTGGGGAAGGTGTATGACCTCTCCAGGCTTCATTTCTTTAAGTCTAAGTTAGACGTATGAGCGTAATGTTAATCTGCTATAGCAGAGAGACCTAAAAAACACAGACGCTTATTTCTAACACATAATAATTCCTAAGTGAGCGTTCAGGTTGGCCAGCTGGCTCCACTCTGCACGGTCACTTAATTAACACCATCGTATGTAAAAGCCACGTGTAACCAACCGCACGAGAGTGTCTACTGAAACCCATTCGTCATTCTTGTTGGGGCACAAGGCTGCACACTCTGCTGTGCCTCTCACTTTGTGACATGAGGTGACAAAGAACTTCTCAAAACATAATCTTGAAAATAGAAACTGGAAGGCAAAATTTGATGACTTAAAAATTAAATATAGCCCTGGCTGGTGTAGCTCAGTGGATCGAGTGTGGGCCTGTGAACCGAAGGGTCGCTGGTTCAATTCCCAGTCAGGGCACATGCCTGGGTGGTGGGCTGGGTCCCCAGTGGGGGGCTGTGGGAGGCAACCACACATGGATGTTTCTCTCCCTCTTCTCCTTTGCTTCCCCTCTATAAATAAATAAATAAAATCTCTAACAAAAAAATATATTAAATGTTGTTGCTGTCATGCTATAAGAGGCCCAGATCATGTGGGAGGACCATGAATAAATGCTGATCGACAGCCCCGCTCAGCTCCCAGCGAAGAGTGCGTGCCAAGTGCCAGCTCCCCCCCACCGAGATGTCTCCGTGTGAGTGAGAAAGCCATCCTGACATGGCTCTCCCAGCCCCAGTGACTTCCCCGATGCCACAGGGATCCATACTAACCCCCGCCAAGCCTTTCCTAAATTCCTGACCCGCGCAATACAATAAATGCAATAAAATTCACCCTTATTAGGAAACAGTCCTTTGTAAGTTTGGCAAAAGCATTATGGTGTATCACCCCCACCAAGACCAAGTGTCCCTTTAAAGCCAACCCCTCTCCCCCCACAGTCCCTGATAACCTGTGACCTGTTTTCTGCCTCTGCCGGAATGTTGTATAAATAGAATAAGGCAGAATCGAACGTTTGGGTCTGAATTCTTTCACTTAGCACGATGCCTTTGAGACTCGTCCGGATCGCTGCCTGTGCTGGCAATTCACTCCTTTTTGCTGCTGAGGTAGGGTTCTGCAACAGGGATGGACCAGTTTATTCATTCCCCAGCTGAAAGAAATTCGTGGTTTGTCCTGTTTGGGGGCCATCAGGAACAAAGCTACTATGAATATGTTTACACAGTCTTTCATGTGAATACAAATTTTTGTTTTACTTGGGCAAATACTTAGGAGTGAGAGGCTGGGTGGTGAGGTGAGCACGTGCTTAGCTGTATGAGAAACCATCAGATCCCTTCCCGTGGCGGCTGCACCATTCTGCCCTCCCATTGGACATGTGCGAGAGTCCGGGGGCTCCTGCTTCAGGTTGTCAGGTTGTTGGACATCTTTAAACTTTAGCCATCCGACTAACCTACCAGGAGGTTCTAATTTGCATTTCCCTAGTGACTGCCCGACATCGAGACCACCATTTTCCTTTTTTGGTCAAGGATTTGTTCAAATCTTTTCTCATTAAAAAAAAAAAAAAAAAAAAAAAAAAGGAGGGGGTTGTTTTCCTCTTATTGAGTTTTGCGAGTTCTGGAGGCAAGTCTTTTATCAGATATGTCATTGGCCAGTATTTTCTTCTGGTCTGACTTGTCCTTCAGTTCTCTTAACTAGTCTTTCAAAATGTAGTTATTAATTTCGACGAAGTCCAATCTGTCATTTTTTGTATGGATAGTGCCTTTGGTGTCATTTCTAAAATATCCTTTCCTAACCCAAGGCCACAAGATTTTTCTCTTACGTTTTCCTCTAGTTTTAGATTTTACATGCTTTTCCAATGAAGCACCTTGAGTTAATTTTTGTATATGGAGAAAAGTATGGACCAAGTTTCCTTCCTTCCTTCCTTCCTCCCTCCCTCTTTTTTTCTTTCCTTCCTTCCTTCCTTCCCTTTTCTGTAGATATTCAACTGTTCCAGTACCTTTGTTGAAAAACCTATCCTTTCTCCAGTGAATTAAGTGAATATTGCCTTTCTGTTTAAAAAAAAAAAAAAAAATCAACTGACCGTATACGTATTGGTCTATTTTTGGACTCTCTGTTTTGATTTATTATTCCATACATCTCTCCTTTCTCCAAAACCACATTGTCTTGACCCCTGTGTCTTTCTTATGAAGTCCCCAAATTAGGGAGTAATTTTCTTTCCAGTTTGATTACAACACGATCAAGAGAAATGGCAGGATGGCAATTATACTAACAAAATCAATTAACTTAAACTAGGGAAAACAAGCGGATAATTAACCTTCATGATAAACTCTCAGATGAATGAATAAAACATGTCTCTTCTAAGTCAGAATAAGATCAATATGAGTCAGGACAGTAAGAAGCTGAAAAAACACACAAAAACCCCAAAACCTTGGCAAGTGGAACGGGGAGACCGAGACAGACAGCTGGTTCAGATTGGCCTCATGCAGCACGTGGACTCGCCTGCCTCCTGCTCCCTGCACAACCCCTCCCCCGAGCATGAAGCCCTCAGGACAGTGAGGTTCTGACCCACATCCAGTAATCTGGGGGACAAAGCCTCGGGCTGCTGACCACAGAGACAGAGTTCTGGTCACACTAGAGATAACATCTAGGCCTCAGCTGGGTTGCAGCTCCAGGCTGAGAAAAGCAGCAAAACCAGACAAAGGGACGCCACGGCTGGCATGAGGACCAGGTGCACTGACCAATGACCCCCGGCACTAGCACCGACCAATCAGTACAGACCACAGGTTGATGTGCTCATCCTGATGAGTCCTCATATTCAAGGACACACCTAGAAAACTGATGAATATTCTACTGAGATCCTGCCTTTAGAAAGGAGACAAAACCCTTTAAGACAAAGGACCTAGTGCAAGCCCTCTCTGTAGAGCACCCCTGTGCCTTCTTTCTTCAGACATGTGTCTCTGATTCTTTCTCGTGAGCTCTAAGGGTCCCCATGAGACGTGCAACCAGGGGAGCAGTGGGCAGTGACAGCTTGTCCCGGGCTGACGCCCAGACCTGTCTCCAAAGGCCCTTCCGTTTGCCTGTATAATTGTTCCTGAGTCCATGCAGCCCAGCTGACTCACTCCACCTCTTCTGCCTCTGTGACGTTCTTTCTAAAAGGCCAAGGCAGCTCTCCGAGCAGACAGCTCCAGTCTCTTTGAGTACACTTTCGCTTTGCACGCTAACTGAACTTCCTCTTGCACTAGAGTCCTTGGCTCCGAATCCTTCCTTTGCTGAACTCAAGAACCGAGAGCCCAAAGCACTGGTAATGAATACATGTCCGTACCCAATCACTCGTCCTTCTTACAGCACAAATATCTACAAAACAATTTACAAATACGAAACACTGCCACTTGCTTTACGCTACAATTTCCACGCACCACCTGCGACAGGGAAGCCACTCATCATTACTACCCCTTCACGATTCCGAAGGACCCGAAGGACCCAAACAAAGCGACTCTGTTATTCTGTGGCCGACCTCTACACGGACAAGACTCCGCTGAGACTTCAAAACAGCATCAACAGGAAAACAAGATAAACACAGAGAAGCAGCGAAATATGAATCACTCCAACGTTAAAAAATGGGGTCAAGTTCATACCTGCTTCACCGTCATAATGCAGAGATGGGGCTAAACTTCGGGACTAGAGATGCAACAGTGCCTCCGAGGGCAGGCAGTGGCCAGAGGCGGCTGCTTTCTCTGTAGCGTGCGGCTGACCTTCTGTAGCTGCTTGGAGTCCAGCAGGCTGAGGGCAAAACAGACCCGATTCTAAAGTCATTCGGGGATAACAACAACGAGAACAACACCAGGACCCCTCTACCCAGGGGCTTGGCTTTTATCGTTTAATTCGATTCTCGTGACACCTGCGATGTTATCATCATCTCAGTCTTGCAGAAAACTGAGCCTCGGAATCGCACTCACCTGCCCTGAGAAGCTCTTCTAAGAAAGGCCAAATCAGCGTTTAACCAGGAACCCATACACCTAAGCGCCACACTCTTCCTGGGGTGCTTACCCGCAAAACTGGGCTTCGAGGCCTGGGGGCAACAGTTTTGCCATCTGTTTCCTATTGCCCCAGCCTGATTTGTTTCAGGCGTTGTGCACGGAAGGTGTGCTGATAAAAGTCCTGTGTTTCCCGTCTCTTTCAGCCAGGGGCAAGGGGGGGGGCTTGGGAGCAGTGCTGTTCCCCCATTGTGCACGTGAACTTCCTTTAGTCTGGCAGTGAACTGTGCCAGGGCCCCAGCTCCGCCCGCCTCTCCCCACTTCCAGGAAGGTTTCAGACCGAGCAGGGACTGCAGACCTCCAGGAGATGCTCCCAGCGGAGGCACCTGGAAGTCGTGTTCTTTTACTGGAGGTTTGGCAAGTGCGTTCGAAGCCCATCCGTACCTGGTCTTTTGGCTCACGGTCACCTACGTGCCTCTCGCTTCATTTGAGTAAGGCATCTGTCAAACGCTGTTGGAACGAACCGGCTTTGGTTTTCTCCTTCCGGAAATCTGATGTCTGGAGCCACGTCGCAGAGCCCTTCCAGGTGGTGGTAATTAAGACCGCATCTGCCCCACTTGATTTTCTGGTCCCCAATGAACAGCACGAATGGAGCATTCGGGTTCCAACAAGAGTAATAAAACTAAGAACTTTGCATTGACATTGAAATCGTCGGTTTTACGTTGATGCTAGAAAGGCGCCCCCCCAGACTGGCGGGAGCAATAGGTAAACTCAGACATGAGTGAGCCGAGGTCAAGGAGGTGTGGTAGTTCACCCCAAAGCCCACACTGACTGGCTGTCTCAGCCAGGACATCAACGCCTGCCCTTCCCGCCTCCCAGCCACAGCTGTCCCCTCAGCAGAGTTAACAACCCAGGGCTTCCCCACAGCCTCAGATCCACCCCCCACCATCCCCCTTGGAGCGAGGACCACACGGCATCACTTGTTTAGCTGTCCGCGCTCCTCAGACTCTCAACTCCTTGAGAGCCAGATTTATTTTTTTTAGAAAAGATTTTATTTTTTTAGAGAAATTTTATCTTCACAGCAAAGTTGAACTCCACGTATCAAGCTTTCCTTTGCACATACCCCCTGCGCCGGTTGCAACATCCTGCACCGGAGGGTACACGTACACATCCGTGACTGAGGAACCTACTCTGACACGCCATCATGACCGGAAGTCCGTGGTTTATCTCAGGGTTCACCGTGCACGTCGGACCTTCTTCTGTGGGTTTGGGCAAATCGGTCACCTTGAGTATCCACTATTAATTACAGTGTCATGCAGAGTGGTACCACTGCCCTAAAAGTCCTCTGGGCTCGTCAGCCTCCTTACCCCTCCCTCCCAACTCCTGGCCACTGCTGACAGTCTCCCCTTTTCTAGAAAGTCATGTGTTGGAATCACACAGGATGTGGCCCTTTCAGGTGAGCTTCTCTCACTTCGTGACATGCGTTCCCAGTCTTCCTATGACTGGATACCTCCTTTCTTTGTGTCCCTGAAAATAACTCATTGATTGTAGGCATGGACCACAGTTTATTTATGCATTAATCATGTATTTTTTACCTTTCTACTTCAACACCTAGCAACCCGCCCAGCACATAATAGAATATGAACAAACATGTGTTACAAGAATGAATTACTAAACAGACCTCCTATCAGCAGGCATAGTGCATTCAGGCGTGAAAAGAAGTATCGAGAAACACTAGTCTGGAAGGTTTGTTATTTTATTTATCAATCTTTCAGTAAAGGGGCCTGAATCCAAATTTAAGAAGTAATTCTTAATGTATTTTTGCTTGATTCTTTGTTTTTTAAACCCAAAGTAGGAGTTGAGAAAATAAACCAATACTCATATATATATGCGAAATGTTATGAATATTTGTGTATTTAATTTTATCAGGGAACAAAAATACCCCTTAAACCCTTGCTCTTTTCTTAGTCCAGAAAAAGTGAAATCTGGCGCCCTCTTGTGGCCCTTCATTTCTAAGCGAGAAATTCAGTAAGTTCTGCGGGGAAATTTTTATTCATTAAAGAGCATCTGGCTTTTCTCTGAAGGAAGACTTCCTTGAGACTGATTGTTTCTCATGCTCAGCGTGCCTCTCAAAGCTTCAGCTCAGAATGTCCCACCTGCCGAAGGTGCAGTCAGGCTGGCGGTGATTTTTCTGTTAGTAGCCAGGGCCGGTGCTTTGAGGTCCTAAGGAGTTGCTATAAAGAAAGAGAATACACTCAAATAAGGTAAAAAATTAAAACCCTTTTATCCCCCCACATTGAGTTCACATGTCCCATAAGGACCTTCACAATCTAGCAGTTGTTGGGCTTCTAGCCTCTCCTCTCCTGCCCGCTCCTATTCGTTTATTTTTAAATCCATAATCTTTACTGTATTTTTCTATTACCATCAGTCCCTGTGAACGCCCCTCCCCCCAGCAGTCCCCACACTGGTGTCCGTGTCCATGAGTCCTTTTTCCTTTTTGCTCAGTCCCTCCTCCCCCTACCCCTTCACCTGTCACCTGCTCTCCATCTAGGAGTCTGTCTCTGTTTTGCTTGTTAGTTCAGTTTGTTCGTTAGGTTCCACACATGAGTAAAATCACATGGTATTCGCCTTTCTCTGGCTGGCCTATTTCACTTAGCACAATTCTCCAGGTCCATCCATGCTGTTGCAAAGGGTAAAGTTTTCTTCTTCTTTACAGCCGAGTAGAATTCCACTCTGTAAACGTCTCACAGCCCATATCTTTCTGACCCCCCCCCCCCAGAAGACCAGCTGGAGGCTACTATGTGTCATTTCCTTGATAACGATTGTTTGGGTTTTAAAAAATGTCTTTTTCTTCTTGGTGCCCCGCCTCCTCACAGTCTTCTAGAATGGCGGACAGCTATTTTATGTAGCTATGTATCTATCTAAATCCTTAATCAACGGTTGTGTTCCTTGATCTCAGGCTTTAGTCCTTGAAAAAAGCAAATACTCATTCCCATTCACCCAGTGCTTAGCCCAGGGGTGCAATAAATGTTGCTTCATTGACTGCAAATTGAAGATCAAGCCCAAAGTCATAATGGAAGCAAAGAACAACAACAAAAAAAACCCCTGCTAGTTGTCTCCAGGAGCCCCACAGAGTCCCCTTTTGCTCTGTGTTAAAAAAACCATGAGTGGGGGCTGGGGAAAGCAGGCTCACAGCATAATCTGATCAGAGATTTTGGACCAGGCACGTCACGTGGGTAGTCAGGCCTCAGGCACGTAACTTCGTTAGTGGAAGGTTTATTGGTGCCTCAAGTACACCCTCTGCGTTGCTTCTGTGCGTCTAGGTGAACACACCTGTGATGCGACCACACTGCAGAGCCCACAGACTCCTGTCAGCTGTCCCGCAGGCCAGTCCCCTAGCCCAGTCCCCACCCAGGTTCCTCCCACCTCCTCTCGACCTTTCTTAGGGTTCCCCTTTCCATTCAGATGCGTAGAAGAAACTGCAAATGTATTCCCCAAAGCACTGATCTACTGAGACTTTGCTTCCAGGTGTATCCCGTTTTGGGCTTAAACAAATTATTATACAAATTGTCTACAGGTTTGGACGTTCTCACATTGGCAGCCCTCACGGATCTGCTATTCGGTATAAAACTCAAAAGGGGACGTCACTCCCCTGATGCCTGCTGACCCCCGACACCAGCGGCTTTCAACCTGTGTACTGCAAGAATTTTTAAAATATGGAATACCAGTCAGGAGCACAGACCCCTTTTTCCCTTTTATTTTTGTCAATAAATAAATAAATAAATAACAGCCACCACAATAGCCATCTGGTGTGAATGAATCAAAGCTGCACCTATTTTTCTGTCAGGCTGGCAAACAGTGTGACATATTTTGGGGTGTGAGGCAGAATTTTAGTAAATAGTTTATGAGCGCCATGAGATGGCGAAGGTGGAAAATAGATGCCCTAGATGGATCCGGCGTGAAAAGATACATTTTCCTTGGCCTGTCCATGTGCTTTGAAAAGTTTTGAGTCAAACCAAACCTGTAATGTAGCTAAAAGCCCAAGAGAGCTGGCAGTGCTGCCTGATGCCTCCAATGTGAGTATTTGAGGAAGACCGGGCCCAGTGTGCTGATAAAGAACATGAGCTCAGAGACTGTGCTCGTCCTGAGTCACAGGACTCACGGGCGGTGCAGCCAGGACCGGACGTGGGAAACCGGTCGACCGAGGGTCTGGTGTCAGTTGGGAGTCCGGTTCAGCCCCGACTCCCAACTTCACGCTCCAAGCATTACACAGTCAGAGCCTCCTCGGGCTGAAAGCCCTGCTCCCGCGTCTGACATTTCAACTGTCTGTGCGCACACAATATTTCTGTCAATGTGAAGATGTCACTTAAATACCCCCCACCCCTAGTCTTCAGCTAAGGTAAGCTAAACACAAAACAAACCCACCGATGAAAACAGGTGAACAAAACCCCTAGCCACACCCCCACAAGACCAGCAAGGTATCAGGAACATTATACAGGAATCTGGATCCACTGGGCTGCATCTGAATCCTGGCTCTTGGTAAGGAGAAAACCAGTTCCCTCCTTCCCTTCTAGGTTCTGCGCAGGGCTAATAATTAAGCTGACACAATGTAACAGTAGGGCGTTGTAACCACCGTTCTTCTGTGTAGCTTGTAGATAAGCAGCATGTTTGTATAAGAATCCTAAGAACTAATTTCAAAAGATGCCAACCCAAACCTTCAGGCATGCCAGTTCTGGGAGGTCTGCTGACATTTCACCAGAAAGCCAGGCTGACGCACACCAGACCCTCCGTCCACCGGTTTCAAGGTCCTTGTCGGAATGCGCGGTGCTGCTCTGCAGGTAGAGAACTTTTCAGCCCCCTCCTTGACCTCTTTGTCTTGCTTTCCCTCCCGCTCCCTCCTTATAAAGCCCTCTGCCTGCACTGACATGTTCAGATGGGCTGTGGCACAAGAGTCCCTCAACTTCTTAGGTGGCCAGCAACGGAATAAACCATGATCCTCCCCACCAGCACCTGTCTCACGAGTTTAGCTTTTGTTGTGACAGGAAGCTGGACCTGAGTTTGGTGACATAACCGCACAGAAACTTCATTTCTTTAATATATTGCTTCCCTTAATTCTAGACAGCTTTGTCCAGTCAAACAGCACCAAGACTCCCTTGCCTGCTTCTGACCAGACCCGTTCGCCTGTGCGCAAACCGTACACCCACCCCCTGAGTCAGTAAGCCCTGAGGACGTCAGGTCCTGGTCCCCATCACAGCGTCTTCAGAAAAAAAGCCTCAAGTCTCTTGACCAAGCGAGCAGCATTTTCTGCAAACTAAAGAAAACACCTTGACCTCAGTTGTGTTTTGCCCCAGGACCAGGGAAGCTGAACAACCTACTAACCGCACCTTCACGAAACCAGACAGAATGACACCTCGCTGGCATCAGGACCTGATGCAATGATCAATGACCCCTATCCAGGACCCCAACCCCCCCCCCCAGGAACCAGGACTGATGATTTCTCCCCTATGGAATCTATGCTCTAGATTCTAGAGCCGTCACCCAGCCAGGGTGTAGAGAACATGCTGACCCGTGTCTCTGGACTTGGCATCATTTCCTTGAATAATTCTTTTCCTTTCCTTTCCTTTCCTTTCCTTTTCCTTTTCCTTCTTTCTCTTCCTTCCTCCCTCCCTCCCTCCCTCCCTTCTTTCCTTGCTTTTTTGCTTTCTTTTCTCTGCAAACTCCTGTTCTCATTTTACTGGGCTTAGATGCACACAGGCAAAGAAACCTCTTTAGTTTGGTAAGAATTTATTGAGACGTAATTGACAGACAATACACTACACATATTTAAGGCGTATATAGTTTGGTAAGTTTTGGCATCAGCACATACCTCAAAACCATCACCACGACCAAGATAAGAGACCCATCTGTTACCCAATAATTTCCTCCTGTGCCTCTGTAGCCTCCTCACCATCTCTCCTGTTCCTTTCTTCCCAGACAACCTTTAATTCATTGCCCGAAATTAGTTTGCATTTTTTTTGGAATTTTATATAAATGGAATTGTGTAGTGTGCACTTTTAACAAAATCTAGCTTCCTTCAGTTGGCCTAATTATTGACATTTTGACCCTGAGACTCATTCATGTTGGAGTGTATATCAATAGCTCTTTCTTTTTGCTGAGTGGTATTCTATTGTGGATATACCATCAATATATCATAATGTGTTTATCTGTTCACCTGCTAATGGACATTACTTTCCAGTTTGGGGCTAATACGGATAAAGCTTCTTTATTCCTGTTCATGTCTTTGTATAAACGTTAAATACATTGTGACACGTGATCACCACGTTCATCTCATCACGCTCTATTTAAGGAAATGTACGATTTTGTGCTGGGCGCATGCACGGCCATCCCGGGAGGCAGCGGCCCACGGGCTGCGGGCTGGACACCCCGGCCCCCTCCCGGCAGGGCCTTCCTGCAAACAGGGTTTGGGGGCTGCCCATTCTTAAACCTCCTGGACCAACGGGCATGGTGTCATTCGCGTCTTGAACGGAAGTCTCAATTACTACCACTCTACCTCTGTTGTTATATTTTAATCATGAAGACCCGGGGGAAGGGCACCTCTGTGGTTCGCAACCTCGCTTTACTCCAAGCGCGATTAGCTGTGCTTCCTCGCTGTCGGGAATCCAACGTGCCTCCAAGGGGCTGCTGCGGGCTCCCCCTCCGCACCGCCGCCTCCTTGGCTGGGCTGGGAGCAGCCGCCTCCTGCCCGGATTGATTTGTCGCCGGATTTATCTCAGCTGAGCGCCGCGGGTCCGGTGGAGGCAGGACCAGAGCCCGCCACTAGGTGGCGGGGCAGACTTGGAGAAGAGGCAACGCGGTGTCTCCGTGGGCAGCGCCAGGGCCCCGGCACCAGGCAGGTGTCCCCGCCGTGCTCACTGCCTCTGCGGCCAATGCAGCCCCGCGGTCCGCGGAGGACGTCAGACATGGCCAATACCCGACGTGTCTTTACAGGGAAGCAAACTTTTCAGGCTTGCACGGCCAGAACCTGGCGTGTTAAATCTTGTTATGTGCTTCAAGCTGCAAGGAGGAAAGAGGTGCGCCCTAAGATGCCGAGCAGAACATTCCAGATTGCCAGACCTGGACTAGCGTTCCAGTTAAAAAGGAGACGCTTGCTTCGAGGAAGCGTCCCGCCGCCTCCCTCGGCGGCTGCCCGTGCCGGGTTTCATTCTGCTGGGCCACACACAGGTGTGCAAAACGTAGGGATAGTGCTTCCCAGGTCTGTGGGCCACAGCAGCCGCTGCGGAAGTCCACGGTGCTGCCGCAAAACACGGGTAAACAGGGCCCGTGATTCTCTGCATTGGCACGCTGAAGCCAAAAAAATTGATCTTAGAATTCCTAGAGAACTGGCGAGAAGTAGAAACACAGGTTAAGCTGTTCTTTTCCAACATTCCTAAGGCTGCCCAGAGGGCTTTGCTCTGTTGAGGGGAAAAGAGAGAAAATGCGTCCAGGTGATGTCCTGCCGCAGGCTCGTGACAGGAGATTTAGTTGTTATTTTTTTCAACCTTCTGAAAGTGTATGGTTAATTATTATGAAGACTGTGCTTTTGTAATGGAGGGTCACACATGACTCATTCATTCACAATGTGATCAGAACTAATGTAATTGCAGAAGTAATTCTGAGTAAAATTTTCTAGCAGAAACAGTCGTTTGGACTGAGTGTTTGTAGCACGTCTACCTGTGCAGACACTGAACAAACACCTGGCGGAGAAAGGTCTTTTGCCTCGAGGTTTACACTCTATGATTATTATGCGTTGGGCTGTTTATTTTCTCCAAGGTCCATATTTATCGGAGTGTTTATTTTTGCACCTGGATGTATTCTATGCCTCTCATTTCCTCTCAAACCAGCTTTTCGCAGTCCTCGGTCCACACAGGCACAGAAGGCTGCGTGCTGGCAGAGGAAGCGGGAGTAACGCCGGAGACAGGCCCTGCCCTGAAGTTTGGGGGGCCCGGAAAGGTGCCCACTCTGCCACGTGGGCGAGGTGCCTGAGCACCTGCTTTTTCATCCTTGTGGGAGCATCGTCACCCGTGGGGCTTAGACAGAAGGTGCAGACAGCACCCAGGACAGCCCCACTGGGCCAGGGTGGGTTTTCAAAAATGCTGGGTTAATTTGAGAATTTCCCATGACGGTCTGACTTCATATTGTAGAGTGGCCTTGGCCGAGGGCAACCTGAGCCGACATTGTTGAGCACAGAACACTTGCTGGGCCAAGTTCGCCGCCCAGGGTGACTCTGCCTCCAGTGGACCTTGGGCAACATGGGGAGAAGTGTTCCCTGCCACAACCTGCAGGGAATGAGCCGCTGCTTCCCAGGGCGCAGAGACCAGGGACGCTGATGAACGCCCCTCAGTGCACGGACAGCGGGCGGACCACGAAGGATTCTCTGGCCCAGCAGGTCAGCAGGGACAACGCTGAAAACCTTTAATGTAAAGACAGAGAAATGGGATCTGGGAAAATCTGGAAAATGGCCTCGCACTTCTGAATCTGGCGAAAGTCTAAGCCTCTCCCAGAATCAACGCACATTTCATTTCTCTGGAAGTCGCCATTTCTGCCCCCCATCAGGGATGGGTCTTGGGCTCCTTCGGTCCCTATTTCGGACAGCAGTTCCTGTGCGTGCTCACGGCTGGTCTGGCCTTCGTCGGGGACGGGTTCTTCTCCCCTGTCCGTGCCGCCATCAGCTAATCAACGCTGCCCCATCAGGAGGAGGGATGTCCACCACCAGCTTTGCCTCGGTCAGTGAGACGGAGCCAAGAGAGGGTATTTCATGGGTCAGCGGGATAAGACCTCAACCGCAGTCGTCACAGAGAGAACAGGCTTTCCCTTGGGTCTACCTCCTGCATGAAAGGCACCTGCAGGCAGGTTGCTATGGCGACGTGTCCCCCTGCCCTGGCAGCCGCCTCTGCCATTCTCTGGGTAAACATTTGAAATGTCACTTTGTGAAAATATGTATTTTACGACTAGGTTGTGAACACCTTGGGGACAATATCAAAGGCTTTTTTTCTTTTTCCTTTTTTTTGGGGGGGAGGTTCCAATTCTGTCTTAGAGGTCCTAACTGTGATCTAAATAAAGTGACTCCTCAGTAGATAACACAGTTGTTTGTGTAATCTGGTGGCTGATGTTTGATGCTTATGGTTTTACTGATAATATTGGATTATTCTTGTAAAGCAAAGTCAGGAAGGAAGAGCGTGTGCCCTCTCAACAACCTGAAGGCGAGGATCCCTCAGCTCCAACTGGATTCTACGGCAGAAGAGGGAGAGACGGAGAATGGACGGGGGGAGCTAGGGTGCGCCGTGGAAACCCCACCGAAAATAGGGGGACAAGGCCAAACTAGCAAGATGGCTTTAGGGCGCCCCACCAAGAACTTTATACAGGGCTAAGAAATTCAACACTGCTACGTGAAGGAGAAGAAACTATGGAAATGAAAGCCAGACACCCGTATTAATTTGACTGCTAATGTCCTTTCAGGGACCCGCTTTCTAAGTTCCTTTTTTTTATAGCTTTAAAGACAAATGTCAAAATGATTCTTGGGCGCTGCAAGTTTTGACCTGTCGACTTTCCACTGCTGCTACTGATACCACCTACCCCTCAGGAGCCAGGGGCCTTCCTGAGCGACAGGCACGAACCGACTCATGTCACCCTCACAGCGGCCCCATGAGGCAAGGGAGTAGCTACGGAGCAGCACCAAGAACACGCTCTCGTCGGCCTAACCTGTGCTGTGGCGGCGTTCTCTCGTGGTCGGCATCAACCACAGGGTTGCCATTCGGCTCATGTCAGGCCGGGTCTAGAATGAACATATCTGATTGCTTGTTACTTAGCAGTGGATGAACCAGGAACCGGGTCCTAGGAGAATTAAAGACAAAATAGTGCTAGGTCTTCCCTGAAGTTGAATTTCTACTCCCTTGTTGTACTGGATGTCCCCTGGAATGAGTCATTGAAATCGGTCACGTTTCGGACCCAGGCTCAGCCTGTCCCAGGCCGGGACGGATGGCCACGTGCACAGTGGGTGACCGGCCCCTGGCGACCGCATGCTCTATCCCTCCCCATCGCTGGCTCGCCTGGTTGAACCAGTCTGCACAAGCCCAGGCAGGCGGATGTGTACGCAGAGGTGACCCGAGTCCTCCAGGCAGGTGTCGCTCGTGAGAACACGTAACGCTGAGATCTCCGTGCTCCTTCCCTGACTAAATGAGACCCCTTTTTTCCTCACCTCCCCCAGGAGGGCTGGCCGGGCTTCGAGTCCCCTCAGGCTGAGCTCAGAGATGTTCGTATTTAGCTCAATTGTGCTTCTGCGGTATTGCAAGCAGAAAGCAGGAGTTACCTGAGTGGAAAGTACCTTCTTCAAGTGGAAGCAAAGAAAAGGAATTTTTTTTTTTTTAATGGCAAGAGTGGAGAGGGTTTGTGAGACAGAGACAGACTCCCTGAAGGGGCCGCATTCGGATGCCGAGTGACTGAACCCCTGAGAGCCTGGGGAAGGACCCCCGCGCCCACAGTTTGGCAGAGAGGGACGGAACTGCTCCCGTGAGCCGACTTCATACAGGAGGGTCTCAGCAGTGGCCACGGGGGAGCAAAGTGCAGAAACCCCCCCTCCGAAGTTACACACCCGCCCGGGCTCTCGAGCGACTCCCAGGAGGGGCGAGTTTCCCCGACACCTGACAGGTTTTTCCCTGCCACTTATTCAAATACAAATACCAAGTCAACTTAATTCGATTTTGTAAAATTTTAGAAAAAAAAGGTAATTGTTTTTCTCGGCACCAGAGTTATAGAGAAAATTCCATACCAGCCGCACAGGAGTTTATCTAGGGGTTTCAACCTTTCCTTATTAAAGGGTCCAGGTGGAAAAGTCTCGGGAAATGGTGTAAACTGGGCCAGAAAGCTACTATAAAAAGTAATGAAGCGTGAGACAGAAACCCTGAAGCACCAGGTCAGGTCTGGGGAAGCAGATGTAAAAAAATGAAAGATGTGGTCAGCGGCGTGACGTACGAAGGCAGAAAAACGTGCAGAGTGTCCTCCGAGCCATCGGGGCCCATCTCGGGTGTCCAGGTAAAGGAGGCAGCAGTGAAAGAAGACACTGGAAACTGGTTGGAGATCCATAGTCCCTGAAGATGAAGTACAACAGGGCTAGGTCCTGGGGCTGGGGAGGCAGGGCGGGGGGTGCAGGGGAAGGAATTCGGAACTGAGTAAGGCCCTCCTGGGCCCACGATCCAGTGCACAAGACAGAAGACGAACACCGTGGTGTTTGTTGTTCTAACAGCAGCTCGCGGTTGACCACCGCGCTCATGCGAGACCCCCGGCGTCCCCCGTGGTCCGCACTTGTCCTTGTGAACGCAGACCACGGAACAGGAGCAGGTTCTGGCGTCTGCTAGCCTGGGAAAAGCATCTTCACAGAGAGACGGCGGAACTGTGGAACCAGAGAGGGGAGGGGGGATCCAGGCCAAGGTTTGCGTATCCGTTGGACCAAAGGTGCGTGGCCCCTGTCCTGCCGTCTCCCTGGGGAAGGCCGGCCCTCGGGTCAGGGCTCCCCCCGACCTGCTGGGGTTGGCGTGCCTGGTATTCCGGGACGGTTGGGCGCGAGCCACGTTTCACCTGAGGCCCCAGGCCTGTTGCATTAACTTTACCTCTTGAAGGAGAAGAGCCTCTTTCAGGGCACCGCCTCTCTGAGATACACCGGCCGACCCCCGACCCCAAATGACCTGTCACCAGCAGGAGCAAATAGCAAAAGGGGCGGGACTGTTTCTCCTCCTGAACAGGGCGGTGCCGCAACCCAACACCGGGCTCAGACACCCCTAAAGGACCGCGGAACAGGGCAAGATGGATAAAAATGCAAGGAAAGAATCTCCCGGGGTCGGGGCCACCTCTCACTGTGCTGCTTTCACTCCAAAGAAGCATTACATCATGATATCAGATTGTAAATATTATGGTGATAAATGCATAACATTAAATTATATATATATAACTTTACTGTTTTAACCATTTTTAAGTATACGAGTCAGTGGGATGAAGCACAGGTGCAGCCACGTTCTCCCAGAACCACGATTCAACCCCAGAGCTTTCGCATCCCGGCAGAAACCTGTGCCCATAAGCCAGCAACCCCGTTTCCCCTCCCCCAGTCGTTGGTGACGCTGTTCTCTTTTCCGTCTGTCTGTGTTTGCCTATTCTAGGTTCCCCAGGTAAGTGCAATTGAACCAAGGTGCCTTCCTGTGGCCAGGGGGTGTTTCAGACTGACAGACAGGCAGAGAGACCGGAGGGAAAGGAGCCGAGGCGAGCCCCACGCAGCGTCCCCCAGTTCTCTCCCTCCCTCGGCCACGCCTGGGCTTCTCTCCCACACCGGGCCATCTGGCTGTCTCGGACGGCTGTGTGGCAACGCTGTCCCCTCTGTCGCTTACTGTGCAGTTCATCTCAGCCAGCTCCTTCCTGTTTTGCACGGAGACTGAGTTCCCCTTTGCGGGCTCAGACACAGGGTTGCATCTCTGCTCGAGGCACGAGTCTCGGCGTGAGGAGCCTGGCGTGGGCTGGCCGGGCAGCTGCCAGGCTCCTGTCTCCTAAGAGGCTGTCCTGGCCACCATGGAGCTTGGTGGGTGACCGACGGGTGCCGGGCGTGAGCCAGGCTGGCTGGAGTGGTAAGTTGCTCCTGACATTGTGGCCCCGAGTCTGGGAGAGCGCTGAGATCTGGCAGATGACTTTCCTCATGAAAAATGAAACCCAACCAGCCTCTGCTCTCCCTGCGTGGTGCTGGGTTCGTGATGAGCACTGACTTTCTCAGTCGGCTGAGCCATCAGGCTGCCTTGGAATGCCCACCCCTCAGCAATTAGCGTGCGGGAAAATGCTACTTCCAGATCCCACGGGAGAGAGAGCGGATTTCCAGTGGGTGCTCCTGATTTGCAAACTCTGCCTCAAACATCCGTTCTTACTTCTAGAGCTGCCCCCCCTGCAGACTCTGGGCCTCCTTTACCTGCGGCTAGATGTCCTGCGTGTGTGTGTGGTCAAATGTACAGGGTGCCTCACACGCAGCAGGGCGCGGGCCCGACTGTGGCGTTTCTGCTTAAGGTGATTTCAAAGCCACTTCGGAGGGAACTGACGAGATCTGACCGTCAGGGTCCCTAATCTCCCAGTCTCCCTCCAAGCATGCTGTCCCTGCCTTGGCTTTGTGCAGTCTGTCACCTCGGTACAGTGTGCTGTTGGTTGGCCAGCAGACTCGCCGATTTACTCTGCGTGACATTTGCTCGTGTTTTAAGATTCTTTCTCTTGGCATCTTCCCGATTCCTCTCTTTACTATCCTGAACCAGGCTCTTGCTTGGTCTCTTCATCTCGTTGTTCTCTCTTGCCCTGAAGATGGGTTTTGGTGTTAGATTTGCGTGCCTTCGGAGCCCAGCGCTGCGACTCACTAGTTGTGTGACTGTGGGCACGCCACTTCACCTCTCTAAGGTGCTCCCTCTGCAGAGTGGGAACGAAGGATCTGTCATTCTCCGGGATGTTGATAGGATTGCTTGGGATAATTAGGAAAAGTGCCTGGTGGAGCAGATCCTCAGCAAATAGTGGTGCACGCCCCACACCCTCTTCTTTCTGGTTTAGGACCCTCCCCGTGGGTCCTGGGCCAATCTGAATTCCCCAGACGGAGCCCCCACATGTCCCGAGTTCCCTTAGGTCTAAGCTTTGTCTCATCTGCCATCTGCGGAGATGCGGTGATTGCCAGCTACTCTTCCCCTGGCTTTGTTCCTGCCGGTTCGCTGTCTTCATCGGAAGCCGCAGCGACCACGTGGCACTGCTCCTTGACCTCTTCAGGCCAAGCTTCGTCAGGGAGGGTGGTGGTGGTCACCGGGCAAACGAAGCCCAGAGCGCCTGTGATGTGGCTGTCAATCTCACCACCCGAGATTGACAAGGGCCAAAGCTAAGGAACCAGGGGAAGTGTGATGGGGTTTGGCCTCACCGAGTCCCAGCGATTCTCCTAAGCAAGCCGGGGCTGGCTTCCCCAGGGCGGGGAGAGGGCGGGAGCTCCGAGTGTCCCCCTCCCCCGAGCTGGCGGCGCGCGAACGCGTTTCGCTTCTCGGGGAGCGTCTCTGCTGGCCGGGGCGGCCGGGGTTAGGGGGACTGGGGCGGGGCCTGGTGGCTTCGGGGCGCAGCGTCCCTCCCTGTGCCGCTGGGGAGCAGGGGTGTTGTTGCAACGCAGCCTCGACCGGCCGGCGCGAGCCTGGAGCGGACGGCGGCGCACCTGGTGCGGTTTTCCACCTGCCGGTGACCGGCGCGGGGCTGGGGTTGAGCGAGGAGCCCAGGTACGGGGTAGGCGCGGGAAGTGACTGGAGAGGCCGGGTGCTGACAGGGGCGCTGGATCCCCGAGGGGGCCCGCGGTAGGTCGGGGCTGTTCCGAGGGCCTTGGGGAAACGTGGGCAGCGGCCCCTCTGCAGGGGTCGACTTGCAAGGCAGGGCGACTCCGCCGGGCTGGGGGCCGCGAGGGCCGCAGCACGAGCGCCAGCCCCTTGGGCGCAAGAGGACTCTCAGCGCGAAGCACGCGCCCGGCGTGGTTCCAGGTGCTGCGCTTTTGCCTCCGTGGCTGTTCTCGGTTCCTCAAAAGTGCGCCCGCGGAGGCCCCCCTCCGGAACTCAGCCGAGCTGGGCCGGGG
The DNA here is from genome assembly GCA_004027475.1 of Anoura caudifer. Taxonomy (NCBI): domain Eukaryota; kingdom Metazoa; phylum Chordata; class Mammalia; order Chiroptera; family Phyllostomidae; genus Anoura; species Anoura caudifer. Next base: position 138,112 of record PVKU01004146.1, read on the forward strand.
CACGAAAGCACGTAGTGTTGTTGGGACCGAGCGCACCTGCTGAGACTGCAGCCGAAAAAGCGGAATTGCTTGCTGCCTCGCATCCTCACCCGCCGCCCTGGCCGCGCGGCGGGGTTGGCTGCAGACCCCCTGGCACGTGGAGAACTTGCCGGGGAGCAGCTACTTAGCCCTAATAGAAATTAAGGCTCAAAGGGAAGGGCGCATTCAAGAGCTGCCCCCTACTGTGTTATTACCGTGGCGTTTGGAAGGATCTCTGCGTCGAAGGGTGGTGGGAAAGCGCAAAGAACTGAGGGCTCCAGAAACTTCGGTTGCTTAGACTCTTGCCGCAGGCGGACTGGGAGTGAACTTCAGTGTGCACTTGAACGCCAGTCGTTGGTGTGAGAAGTGGATAACTGGGCAGGGCGCGCATTTTGAAAAGTATACATTTTGTTCTCTGCGAATTCAGGTTATCACCACGTTGCTGCCCACACCTGCCCGCCCTGCCGCCAACAGAACCTTGCTGGGCACACACAGTTAAGGCAGCAACTGCTGGGCTGGGCTGGAGTTTTCCAGATCACCTGTCCAGAGAGGCCAGGCCTGCCTGTGTCTCCGCGTCTTGTTTCGGTTCCTTCTCAGGCGCTGCCCTGCGAAACCGCCGCCCCTCGGCGCCTCCCACCAGGGGCCAGACAGGCGGCCTTTTCTGTCCACCGCCGCGGGGCCTGTACCGATGGGTGGGGCTGCTAGGGGTGGGGTGGAATTGAGAGTCGTGGCCTCTGGGGACTTTAGATTTGATTAGACTTGTTCCCCTGAGACCCTTTAAGTCCATTTAACTCTCTGAGGTTGGAGTTCTTGATTTTGGATTCGGAAAATTCCGTCAGCACCAAGGTTAAATATCCAAGAATGACATTTTCATTTGCATGGACTTTACAAGAAGATAGGAAGAAAAAAGCTCCGGAAGGGTATACTCCCCCTGCCTCACTCATCTGAAGGCATACAAATCTTAACAGCCCTGACAGATCCGAAGTTTCCCTTGTTACTAAGCTTAGGTTCACAGGCAAAGAAGGGAGAGGTTCGCAGTTATTTACAGGCGAGCCTGCCCAGCCTGCCGGAGATCATAAACCGGAGTGATACTAGTGACCCGTGTGACACGTTGTATCTGTCCTGCTTCCATGCAAGGCCCCTGGCTGGTGTTTCCATTTCCGTGAACAAACAGGAGTTCAAGGGTCGACTGAGGCTGGAAAATCGTGTGGAACTGACCAGCGTGGCCCAGTTGGTTGGGCGTCTCCCTGCAAAGTGAAGAGTCGCCGTTCAATTCCCAGTCAGGGCACGTGCCTGGGTCCGGGGTCCGGGGTCCGGGGTCCGGGGTTCAGCAGGGGCACCTGCGAGAGTGTCTCTCTCATACCCACATTTCTCTCTCTCTCTCTCTCTCTTTCTCCCTCTCTTCCCCTCTCTCTAAAAATAAATAAATAAAATCTTAAAAACAAAAGAGGTTGGCAAATAAAACTAGGTCTCCGTAAGTGGGCTGACTTAAACTGAACGATGAGTATTAAGTCGTCCTGGTGGTGATAACAATGCTAATTTTTAGAGTATTCTGTGTGTCAGACTGAGCCATGCGTGCTTCAACTCATTTCGTTCTCACAATAATCCCGTAAAGAAACTGAAGCACGGAGAAACCTGCCCAAGATGACGTAGCTAGTAATCTCTCTCAGGTAATTCTCGGAGGTAAAAAGAAGTTTTAGAGTCCTGTATTGTTGTCATCTGTAACTTTAGGCTGGAGAATGGCCATGGAACAGAGGCTGAAATCGTCACCCAACCGAAGGGGCTTGCTGGCTTGCGGGCATCAAAGCCCAGTAAAATGAGAAAAGGAGTTTGCACCAAAGAAAGTAAAGGTTTATTTAAGGGAATGGCAGCAAGCCCGGAGACACGGGTAAGCTAGTTTTCTAAAACTGGCTGCCTGATGGGTTCTAGGGGGTAGGTTACACAGGGGTAAAAATCATAAATCCCAATGACTGAGGAAGTTAGGGTCAGGGGCGCCACGGGTGGGTCCAAGCCAGGGTAGGGGGTCATTGATCATTGCACTGGGTCCTGATGTCAGCCGTGACGTCTTGCTGTCTGGCTCCGCAAGGCCGGGGTGGGTAGGGCCATTCCACCTTTCTGGGTGCGGAGCTGAAACACCACTGAGGCCTGTGTGTCGTTCTTAGTTGGACCAAAACCCTGTCTCTGTGGTCCACAGACCTGAGCCTTTGTTCCTAAGCTTGTTTGGTGCTGGCCAGAGTCTTACGTCCTAAAGACAGAATGATTCCAGGAGTGGACGTACGAGGAAAGAGGGAGGCCAGTGAGACCCAGTGCTCCTGGGCTGGATGAGGCCGTTTTGAATCAAGAGGAAAGAACAGAGAACAGATTATGTTGAAGAAAGGAAATTTCTGCACAGGTTCAAAATTAGCTACATGCTTCATGTGATTTGCCCAAGAGTTAAGTTGAGAAAAAAAATTTCCCCCCAAAAATAACTTTACTTCTGTTCTTGGGTCCTTTGCCCTGAATTTGTTATAAGAGATAAATATAAGTTAAACCTCAAAGTTTTTTCTTCCCCTAGATGTCAAGGAGGAAACATTTTCCTCTGCCCTTCTAGGTTCTTCTGGTTGGGCTCGTCATCAAAGGGACCCGAGACAGCTGAGCACGCGGGGAACAAGTGCAAGTTCAATCACACGTCTGCCTTCTGTAGCAGCAGGAGAGACCCAGGAAAACTGAGTGACTTCCCAACGGGGCAGAGGCCACCACCTTACAAACCACTTTCAACTAAAGACAAATACGTTGGGAGCGAAGCACAGAGAAATCAGGAGTAAGATTGTTATGCAGATTTAAATCCCTGCTTTTTCCACTGACAGTCTTTTGTAGAGATTTCGATACCTTCTGCTTCCTGGTCCTGTGAGGGAAACACTTTTAAAAATTGAGATTTCCCCTACGAATGTCCCTGGGTGAATGTCCATCGATAAAGGGTAGTAACTTCTGCTCACTTGTCAGAGCTTCTCCACATCTGTTGTTTCTTGAAATTCACCAGCCTAAAATAATTGAAATCCCAAAGAGGCATGTTTGGGATGGTGAACTGCGCTCCCCTTTGTAGACAACATGGAAAAAGCACCCAGAACCTGCGGGCGCTTGTCTCGAGTTGATTTCAGGGGATGAAAATTGGGGGGAGGGGGGGGGGGAGTATTTTTATCCTTACACCACCGGAGTATAATGGGTCAGAAAACAACGGAGTCCTGAAAATACACATAAAGTGCTTCCCTGTTCCCTCTTTATTTGGAAATTTTTCTTAGAAGACAGCTGTTGGTACAGATGGCCACTTGAAACCTCATGTAGGTGAAAAGCCTTGACCTTTTCCCTTCCCCCACCTGCAACTGTTACCAATCCGATCAATTGTTTTTCCTTGGTACTTCCTGTCAGCCCTTCCCACTGTGTTATTTTAAAGCAAATTCAAGACATTCTGTCTGTTCTTTTTGAAAGACAGGCACTTAACCAAACATAACCACAGCATTCACCTCTTTGGCTCTGCTTCCCATCTGAGCATCGGACCCCAGCACCTCTGTGGCAGCACCCGTGTCAAGGTGAGGAAGGGCCGAAACCCGTCACGCAGGGCCCAGCAGTCGGCGCTCAGTTCCGGCCGCCTCCATGCTGGGGACCTGTCTGCACCAGCCCTTGTGTTTTACTTTCATGTTTCTACAGTTTTATTGTGGCATTTTCACTTCTACTTAGACTTCCTCTCTCCTCTCTACACCTATTTTAGGCACATTCTTTTTTAATCCTCACCCGAGGATATGCTTATTGACTTGAGAGAAAGAGAGAGAGAGAAAAAGAAACATCTCTCAGTTGCCTTCTGTACCAGGGGTTGCACTGCAGCCCAGGCATGTGCCCCGACAGGGAATTGAACCCACAACCTTTTGGTGTATGGGTCCATGCTCCAATCAGCTGAACCTCCTGGACAGGGTCTTATTTTAGGCACATTTATTAAGTATTCCCTTGTACACCAAAATTAACTTTAGACTCTAAGAAAGAATAAAAAAGCATTTGTTTTGCCCAGGCTGGTGTGGCTCAGTGGATTGAGAGCCAGCCTGCATACCAAAGGGTTGCCAGTTCGATTCCTAGTCAGGGCACATGCCTGGGTTGTGGGCTGGGTCCCCAGTGTGGGGGTAAGTGAGAGGCAACCACACATTGATGTTTTTGTCTCTCTCTTTCTCCCTCCCTTCCCTTCTGTCTAAAAATAAATAAATAAAATCTTAAATGTATTGGTTTTAGCAAAAGGAACTGTAACTCAGAAGAGATAGATGATTCTGGTATTGGGTTGGCCAAAAAGTCCGTTCAGTTTTTTCCATAAAATAAAAGATACATTTTTTCATTTTTACCAATAACTTTATTGATTTGGATGTTTTGAGTACATCGACTATCTCCGGCTATTGGCTTCTAGTGGGCAGAGGCCAGGGGTGCTGCTAAACATCTTCCAATGCATAAGACAGCCCCACAGCAAAGAACTCTTTAGCCTAAATGTCAATAGTACAAGAAGCTTCACAAACCAATTTGACACGTTTGATCAGTCACGGCACCTTTTCCATACACTGCACCAATCTTTTATTGCATTTCAGTTGCATTTCTACCTTTCCTGAAATAATAAAGCATAATATGCCAAATATGTTGCGTATTTTCTTCCATCTTCAATATTAAAATGGCTGCACAAAAATTCACCAATTTTGATAAGTTTTTAAAATGCATGCTGATATGACGGCTGTCACAGTACAATCTAACAAAATTGTTTCAAATGACGTTAAAGGTAACTAAGCGTTGCCAAAGCCGTTGTAGGGAAAAAACTAAACAAACTTTTTGGCCAGCCCAATGGAAACCTTAATTGTATTCCATCAAGACAAAGGAGAGGATGCTTTTTATAGCTAATGGTCCCATACAAGTTCCCAGTTAGGTCTGTCTTGTGTAAATGAGGTGTGCAAATCATGCAGCCCCTTGGTCAAAAACAGGAAACTAGGAACTCCCTTATCGGAGTGGACTCCAATGGCGTAACAAGGGACGCCAGGGTTCAGCGTGAGGTCTTCCTGGTGCACAGCATAGGTGAGGATCCCTTGTTAGCACGTGGCCCTAGGATCTTAGGGGTCATAGAACGGGGTCCCTCAGGTGACCATGGGGAGTCCATCTCAGCAGATAAATTCCCTCTTGGGGTTCACATCGAATGAATCTTTCTTCTGAAGTCCACAGCCCTTACTGAGTCTCTGTTCGCCCTGCCCCTCCACCTTCCAGCACCTTCATCCACAGCCTGACACCCAGCTTGGGCTCCTTTGACGTCCGGAACCTGTGACTCGCCAGCGCCCTCTAGGCTTCCTACACATTTCGGAAGGGAGATGGGGACTTCTTCCCATTTCATTTGTCCACAGCATTATTGAGATTCATGTAGAATTCACATAACATGCAATTAATTCACCCCCAGAGAGGGTGCAACGCAGTGGTTTTAGCACACTCACAGCCGTGTGCCATCACCACCAGGGTGAATTCAAGAACATTTAGAACCTCGAAAAGGTGCTCTGTACCCTCTGGCCGTCACCCCCTAGCTTCCCATCCCCCTCTGCCTGCCCTGAGCGATCTGCCATCTACTTTTGGTCTCTGTGGACTTGCCTGTTCTGGACATTTCCTATATATATATTCATTATATTGTGTGTGTGTGTGTGTGTGTGTGTGTGTGAGTGAATAATGCTGTCATTAGCAGGCATGTACAAATTTTTGTGTAAACGCGTGCTTTCATTCCTCTTGGGTGCATGCCCCAGAGTGGGGTTGCTAGGTCAGATGGAAACTGTGTGTCTAACCATTCGGGGAGCTGCAGACGGCTTTCCCACACGACCCCCTTTCTGATTTTGCCCAAACTTGGGAATCTAGCCCTCTTTCCAGTGGCATCTACCTTACTTTGGATAAATTTTTGTATTAATAATTTTCCTAAGGCTTAGTTATCTCATTATATATGTCTCTTTTTTTGTTTGTTATTACATTTTTATGTGAAACGTTTCAAGGTTAACATGACTTGAGCAGTGGTCTGCAAGGTGGACGGCGTGCACCTTCAGGGCGCAAGGAGGATGTGCTGGAAGGTGAGAACAAATGCCCTTCCGTGTTGCTTGATAATTACGGAATGCCTTAGAATAGCCTCGAGTATGGGAGGCTTATAAATAAGTAGTTCTGTATCAGAGATGCAGGTGCAAAGATTATAAACAGGAAGGTGTAATCATAAAACTCTAAGGAAAACTGTTCTGACAACATAAAATCAAAAATAGCTGTGTGCTTCTTAATCCTGTTTTGTGACAAATCTGATGGGGAACATTTTTAAAATTGCTTTGCTCACAAAAAGTGGAGAATTTCCTGCTGATTGTAGCCCAAGTGGAACGTGTAAATGCCAGTGCGAAGGGTCCAGACTTCTGTTGTTCTTCTGCGGCTGCTGATTACTAATGGTGAGACTCTGGGCAAGTGCCCTAACGGTGTCTGCTCTCAAATAGGCCCCGTAAACCCTGAAATAGCGCAAGTTGTCATTGCACAGAAAGAGAGTGGGAAGCGTGACCTAGTCAGTGACCACAGGAAGCTGTCATTTGTGCGTCTTGAGCAACCAAGCAGCATTTTAAGACAAAATATCCAGCCTTCTGTCATCTCTGCCTCCACTGGGTCTGCCCTGTCTCACCCCACCCCACCTAGTTCTCCTAACTGTGTTCTGCCCTTCCTCTGTGTTCTCCTGACAGCAGACCTCAAAAGTTAGGGTCACTGCCAGGGTGCGCTGGTCATGGAGGAGTCCGTGTGACGCCACCGTTGCAGTGCTTCCTTCCTGGGCCCTTTGTATGAGGACACGGTGTTCAGCACACGCTGTGGTAAAGGTGCAGGCGTGTGGCACCGCCGTTCACGCGGAGTCCTGGCCGCTCCGATGGGAGCTGCGGCGTCACACAATCGAGCATCTTCACGGTTTCTGCCAGATACGCGACAGTCTGAGTGTGTCAGCATCCTTGGGGATGTGACCCTTTGTTTAAAGTCAGCGCATGAAGGGAAGTGGTTGAGAAGAGAGGTGAAGAGGTTCTCAGGAGCCGTGTCAACCAAACGGCGTGCACGCCATGGTTAGAGACCCGTTCCCTCTCTGGTCACTGGTGCTTGCTTATTGCTAGGCATGCTCAGGAAGACACCATCAAGTTCATGGAAATGAGTTTTACCCCTCACCCTCAGCTCCTGTTTGCGGCGCCTGATCTCTGACATCCGTTCTAAGGGAATGGCTGGCAGGCATTTTGGGTCAGGATCTCCGGCTTAGTCTAAAGGGTGGCACCCTTTCTTCACTTCCTTCCACATGACTGAACTTTGATACTGTTCATTTGATGCTTGTTCATTTTTTTGCTCGGATACTCGGAGTATATTTATTAAGCACCTATTATGTGCCTCTGTTCTAGGTTCTGGGCACAGAGCAGTATCCAAATTAAAAATTTTTAAAAACTTGCTCTTTGGGATTTTACATTCTAAGGGGTGTCCGTCATTGAGGTTAAATCAAATGGGGGTGCGTGCTAAGGAATAAATAAAGAGAACAATAAGAGTTGACAAGGTGGGGAGGAACTATCAGGGAGGAAGGGACAGTTGCCATTGTTTTTATGGTGGCCGGGAGGCCTCCCTGGGAAGTAACATTTCAGATGGGTCTCTGGTGCGATGGTCCCACTTACGTCTTCAGTTGGAGGTGCTGGGCAGAGAAGATCCTAAATCCTGAATCTGACTGTTCGGGGACTGCCTTTAACATCGTGAGGGGTGTCAGGAGCTAAAGCTGAGCATCTGCCGTTGAAGTGCAGGCTGCTTATGGTGTGAAAGACTTTTGGGAGGTGCTTTTAGGTCATGGGGGCTCATACCCAACTCAGGCACCCACCCCGCTTAAAAAGGTTGCATCTTTGCAGCCGGTCCTGTGGCCCTGCAGCAGCCCTGGTGATGGAGTCGCTCTCGACAGCACCCAGTGCCGCCGACTGGTGGGCAAGGGCCCGTCTACGGTGGTTTGGCCGGGGAGTTCTGGGCTCTCTTTGCCTCTAGGGCCTTCGCTGCTGTCCATGCTTACCCTCAATAGGAAAATCTCGATAGAAATGATGGTGAGCTTTGCAACTTGATTTCTCGACCTTTAAAATGTTTTTGGAAATGGATTTTATCTTTGTACCTAACCATCCCTCATTCAAAGATCCCCACATCTGGCAGTGGGAAACCGTGAGTATGTTTCTGCCGTTTTATAAAAAACAGAGTCACACTTTCCTTTTGTAATAATAGCACCAAAAATTATTGGAGAGGGAAAGTGTGCAACGGAGAGAAATGGGGATGCGCGATGAGAGGTGCAGTCAGGAGAGGGAGGACTGCGCCCTTCGGGCAGCAAGTTCCGCTGGTTCCCGCCGCATTCTGGGGTGTCCTGTGAATGAGGATTCGGAATCCGTGCTGTGGTTTCGGGGTGGCATGTAGACATGCGCGCATCTCTCTGAAAGGCACAACCCTCAAATGGAACGCCCCCAGTCAACAAAACCCAAGGATTTCTCAGAGAATTTTCACACGCACTTTTTTGGGGGTCTATCTGTGAGTGTTAGTGGGGAAAATTGCGTATCTTTAGGAAACATGGATTTCCCTCATTACTGTATGAGTCACTCTGCCGCAGTGACAATGCAATTGTACCCACCACAGAAGTTATTTCTCCAGCCCGTGACTTGACTTTCCCTTTTTTAATTTGTCCCTTTAGTCCATAACCTCTACTGAGCCCCTGTGTGCAACTCCGTGACCTGGCAGAGGACAGATAAGGCTGCTGCTGTCACGGTTTAGAGCCGGGGGGGTGGAGGGGAGCGACAGTGGGAGCTGACCTCATCACAGGAAGCGAGAACTCCTGTGACGAACATTAAGCAAGGGGCTGTGATGGGGCGGAATGGGGGAACGGCTCTAAGAGAGGCAGTTAGGAAAGACTTCTTGAGGAAGTAAGTCATAAGCCAGGGCACATAACAAGACAGAAAGGAGCCAGATGTGTGATCATTTGGAGGAAAAGCATCCCCGGCAGAGGGCAGAGGGGCGAGAGCAGCGCCAAGAGTGTCTGGCAGAGCTTGCTGCGGGGTGGGAGCGAAGATGAGTGACGGACGTCTGCAGGTCAGGAACGTGTTGCGCAGTGAGGACAAGGTAAGAATTTTAGATTTTGTTCCAGATTTGACAGGCAGCTTTTGAAGTTGACAAAAATTCTCTCCCAGGACCTTTTGATTATAAGCAGACACGAAGTGGAAGCAGGGAGACCCACTGGGGAAACAGCCAGCGGTCGAGGTGGGAGAAGACACTGCCTTGGAACAGGGTGGGCTGACTATGGAAATAAAGTTGCTAATAGGTTAGCGATAAGGAAGTACAGGATCAGAGGTGCCTCCGAGGTTCTGTAACATCAGCCATTGGAAAGTGCGTTTTCTGAGATGAGGCAAACTGGGGAGGAACAGGTTTGGGGAAATCAGTGTCTGATTTGGATGTATCTCGATGCGATGCCCACAGGGCATAGGTCGAACTGGCAGTGAGTAGGCGGGCCTGCAGTTTGGGGAAGGTCAGAAACACATCCCCGCGGCAGCCGCCTGCCTGCACCCCAATGGCGCTCCACACTCCCACACCCGCCCACCCTGTATTTAGGCTGAACTCTCCGGAGCCCACTGCTTCTGTCTCTAGGCTTTTCCTTTTCTGACCTTGCTGTTGATGCTTGCTTAGAGCTTTCCAATGTCAAGGACAGTAGGGGACCAGTAGAAAGACAGAGAGCTTCTCATGTGTGTAGCTCCTGACATTTTCTAAAGGTGAAAACTGAGCTTAAAGTGAGCGGGCCGTTTTTTTTTTGTTTTTTTTTTTGATTCTAGATTTAGACTCTAGATTTACAGTGTTCTTTAGATATTATGAGCTAATCATAATATTGCTATGGTAATATAAATAAGTACTCTAAGCTAACATGAGTTACCTGAAACCAAGTTTTTAGTGGTGCTGATTGTCCTTAGTCTCACGTGCTATTGTCTATTTTGTTGAAATATACACGCAAACTAAATAAAAATAAGAAACTGGGAAAATGTGTCTTAACTTTTAGATAATATTCCCTTTTTGGGTTGGACATTTAATTTTGTTGGATTAACACATAGATGTTTTGCATTTTTGTCTGTTTTATCGATAGTCTCCTTACACGACTTCATCCTTTCAACAAAAGCAATCTCCTATGATTTTTGTGCTTTGAAAACCCTTTCTTACCTTCTGTTTGCTGCTAGTTTATGATTGATTTTTTTTTAAACTTATAAATCCAAATGGATTTACTGTGTTGTTTTGGGCAAAGTACAAACTTTTAATTTAATTTAATTTTTTTATCCTCAAAGGAATTTGAAGTTAAAAGTATGATGGACCCCTTATTTATCTTGACCAGCTCTTGATCACGGCAGATAATCTCCCCAGCCCTCCCGCTGGCCACATGGTGAGTTCCAGGCCCTGATCTGCTAGGACAACGGGACCCTCATCCGCCCTGAGCCCGGGAAGATGGTGTCACAGTCTTCAGGCCAGCGGGATTCTCCTGTGGACCCCTTGGATAGGGTCAGCAATGACTCTGCTGACATTGATGGGTCACCCAGGCTCCTGGACACCTGCCACCTTCCTTGCCAATCAGACATCAAGTTTACAAGGCACAGAGCTGCCTGGATTAACCCCCAGGGTGTGCAGGGGCAGGATTTGCCCCTCCAGGTGCCACCAGCGAGGAACGGTGGCAGCCTCGTTGCGAGGGATGACGCCTCTCCCTTGGCCGCGTCCCCTAGTCCTCTTGAGAGCTCCGTGGTGGGGACGTCACTGCGGAAGAACACCGTGGGCTCCGAGGGCAGCTCAGGCGAGCGGAGCAGTGACTCTGCCTTTATCTCAGCGCAAGAGCTGGTCGTGCTCCCAGGACGCTGTCCTTGGACGTCTCTGTTCCCAAGCTGCACAGCGTCAGCCGCTTCCCCGCCATCCGAGGCTGGTGGCACGTGTCTGAAGCCCCCCCACCTGACAGCCCCCACCTGTGCAGGTAAGGCCGGTCAGGGGCTCCCCTCATGCCTGTGCGTTCTCACACTTGCTTCGTCATGGTCTAAAGGTCGAAAGCCTGTCTCACTGTCCTCCCCAGGAGAAAAAGAGGCCGTGGGTTTCCCTGTGACCAGGAGCCTGTCCGTTAGCTCATCGAACGCTGTCTTTGGCCCACCCACCACCCGGGCTGTGGCAGCAAATGGCATCAAGCATTTCCTTCTCCTCCGATTGCAGGGAAATGCCACCACCTTAGCTCAACTTAGTTGATAACCAGTGCCACCTGCCACCTTTGAGTGGGTGTGTGCCTTCAGGAACTTCCCGCTTTTTGAAACTGTCTGCAAGGGAGAGCACCGGAAGCACCCTCAGTCCACGGCACTGGTGGCAGGTGTTAGCGGAGAGCGGGTTCCGTCCGCTGCACGCCAGCGCCTCCTAGGAGCCGAACTCCCCTCATGTGCTGCATTGACCTGGGCAGAGCGTGGTAGAGAAGAGTAAGATGTAGAAACAGTGACCCCAATTCCCCAAAGGCTCCACAAAACCTTTCTCAAATTTATTTTTATTAAATCAAGGGCTGCCATTGCTGTGAGGTAATAATGCACGAATTTACGAAATGTCAAAATTCCTAAAAGGAGATCGTCCATGCAAATGCCAGTCAAGAGTCCGTAGATTAGCTGGTGTTCTTGTTATAAGTTGTAGCACGCTTATTTTATTTTTAAATATTCGTTGGGCTAAATGCATGCTTGTATTTCCGTTTGAACCCTAGTTCAATTAGTCAATGGCATTTTCTCTGTCAAAATCATTTTAAGAACTGCCTGCCTTCCTATGTGCATGTGAGTCTGTAGGTACGTGTGTGTGTGTGTGTGTGTGTGTGTTGGAATAGTTGTTTCTCACTAGCAGAAACCAACTTCCCCCTTTCCTAAAGTATGGGGTTTATTTGTTCTATTGGAAACTCTGGAAAGTCAAAAATGACGACAGTCTTTTATTATTCATCACTTAGGATCAGGAGATTGTCATGGGCTAACTTTGGGATAAGATCCACGTTGGAGCGAAACGAAGCATTCCAAGTATAGGCCTATTTTCTATGTTTTCGCTTGTCTGCTGGGAAGGGTCTCAGGAAAAGAGTGATTTGCAAATTTAGTGGTTGCTGAGTAAAAGACTAGTCTCCCACTAGGTTGTCTCCCAGGGGAGAGGGAGGAGAACAAGGAGAAAAGGGACAGCGCCCCCCACCCCCACAAGCCACCCCCCCCCATGAGGAGCGACAGTGACAGAAGAGGATCTTCAGGCCCCAGACACCCCCTCCCCAAATCCTCCCTTGTCTCACTGCACGGGAAGTGGTCCTGTAGCTTCGCCTCTGTAGGAAACCGGCACCCCAGCCCCTTCGGTTCAAAGCCAGCGACCCCTGCAACCTCTCTAAGTACCTTTAAAAAGCCATCTTTGGGGAGTATCTCTTCAACTTGGTGAAGGGATTCATTCCATGAGATTAAGAAAAAATGCTGAGGGATCTGGTTCTTTCTCTCTTCGGTGTGGGGCCGCGGTGGGGAGAGCAGGCTTTGGCCATCAGGATGGGGGACTTTGCTGCACCCGTTGTGTCCCCAGCGGCAACGGTGGGGTTCCCTCTCCCAGATTAAGGCAGGGAAAAACCACTTGAGCTAGTAAGCCTTTGCCGAGGCTGTCAGAGACAAGTCCCCAGTTCCTGTGTCTGCATCGCATCTACACACTTTCACATCCTTTGCCTCCCTTGATCTAATAGAGAATTCCCCGCCCCCCCCATAAGGGATGAGGGGACTGGAACGCAGATGCACGGCTGGGGCGCTCGGCCTGCTGGGACGGGAACCCACGTCGTCTGATCTGATTCTGTGCTCTTCTCTATGTGTGCGGGGTCCAAAAACTATGACCAGGTCAAACCCAGCCAGCCTCCTGGTTTTCCAGATGAAGCTTCGTCCGTTTTGCCTGTCCCTGCTCTCTCCCAGCCATGGCAGAACTCAGTAGGTGGGACGGATGCTGCATGGATCTCAGGTCCCACCCTCTGTGCTACTCACGTCGTCCTTTTCAGAAGCGTGCCCACCCCCGATGGCTTCTGCAGCCAAGAGGTCCAAAGCCTTTTGTGGAGCAGCTGCATTTTGGAGATGAGGCCAAAGATTTGAGGGATCCCCCGGCCTCTCTGTTTGTCACCCCGAGTGCCGTGTAATCCTCAGGATGTCAGTGGCATTTTGTTCCCATTTAGCAATTGGGACGGCCCAGCTCTTAGCTCTCACAGAGATCTTCTGCCCTAAATGCTGCCCCAAGGAATCACGTGAGAGGAATCCCTGGGGTTTCTCGGGTGCCCCCTGCCAGTAACGCGGCGGCTTAAGGGAGGAAGAACCTGTCAGAGAAGCAACGCTGACATGCGTCAGCTGCTCCGTGTCCGCCAACAGGAAGTCTTGGGTCAACGGCAGTGAGGTGGAGAAGTGACTCCGTGGTTCTCATGGCTCTGTTTCTGGACTGTTCCTCCACCTCCCTGAGGTAGTTTCTCTCTCTGCCCTCTTCGCCTCAAGGGTCTGCTCTAATCCCGTGGTTCTTCCGAGTCTCCCCCATCGTTCCACGAGCCTCTCGTAGACATGATGGCCATCGCGGCCGTACCTGCCGGCCCCGACACCGGAAGGGCCGTTCTCCTTGTCACCCTGGGTACCTTAGAACTGCGCTAATAGAATAAAAAGTGCAAAAAAAGCAACATTGGGAAACCATTCCCTAGAACTGTTTTGTTTTCTTAGATACTCTTTGGGCCTCTCATTCTCCATTTTTAATACCTCCCTGTATTGGCAGGTGCTGTTCCAGCTGGTAGGAGAAGCATTTCCCTCAATTCCTTCTCCCCAGAAGCGTTCGTGTTCCCTGTTGATGTAGAAAAGGTGAGTATTTCTCCTTCTTCTTCTTTTTTTTTTTTTTTTTTTTTTTTTTTTTTTTTTTTTTTTTTTTTTTTTTTTTTTTTTTTTTTTTTTTTTTTTTTTTTTACCACAGCAAGTGTTAACCCTTAGATAGTGCTATCACGGTTTAAATTTGGCAACTGCACTTGACGAGGCGAGGCCAGGAGGTTTCGCCCCAGCGTGTGATGGGCAGAGGGTGGGGGCTGCGGGACCCCCGAGCTGGGAGGGTTCTCAGGCAGAGCCTGCGCTCACTGGAAAGGCTGCTGTGGGGGCGGGCGAGCGAGGCCAGCCTTCGGCCACCTCCAGCCCAGGGTTTACCCCGCAAGGAGTTCCAAGCGGGTTGTCTGTCAATCACAGGGGGCTAAACCTGCGTCTCTGGAAGACGTGGGTTAGACTTTACTCCGTGACCAGTGATAATTCAGTTAAAGGAACATTTCTATTTCTTCACCTTAACTCCCCTTAAAGACAGCGTCTTGATTTTTGAATCTAAATCACCTCAATGGAAAGGAGCTGATTAGGCTTGGTTTTACCTGATGCTCGCTGTTCCACAGGAAAACGCGCACTTCCAGGCCGCCGATATGATTATCTCAGCCATGGAGACGATGAAGTGGGACCTCCTGAGCGGACAGCACACGGAGAACTGCAGCCTGGACGGCGCCAGCGGGTCACCCGGGAATGACCGCGGTGGCTCCGAAGTGGCCTTCTACACCCGCGGACAGCAGGCGTCTGGGTCCTCCACGTCCTCGGACAGTGGCTGTGAAGGCAAGTGGGCGGGTCGGGGACGGCTTTGCGCTGTCCTCCGCACACACATCCACCTCCTCTGTCGAGTCTGGAAGTGCATCTTTAAACCCTTTGTCCAAGATGCCTTGAGTAACCTCTTCCATCCGCACCAGTTCTGCCATCGGACTTGGGACCCATCAGCATGCTCCACTCAGCGGTTCGACGGGTGTGTTTGTTGCTGTTTGTTTTCCCCCTTGGACTTCAAGAGGGGAAAAGAGTGATGGAGCTCTCTCCCGGTGGGGAGAAGAGGCCGCTGGTTCATGGTTCAGCACACCACGCTTGGCCTCTGACTCTTCCTGCTCCCCGTGCCCCTGTTTCTAGCCAGCACCCAAATCCATCCCCATCTCTCAGGAATAGTGGCATCCCCCCCATGCACTCCCTACGCCTGCCTTCTACCTGGAGGACGCAGCAGTCTTCAGGTCCGAACCTGCAACCTTGGCTAATCAGGATGATGTCCTAACCAACTGAGCTACCCAGCCGGCACTAACAACTGTATTCATTTCTATGGGTATTCAGTGATTACAGTTTTCTAATAATTACATACTCATACTCACGTAAGAACAACAAAACATAGCTCCTCGCATTTTAAAAAAATTCTTGAAGCAGAACTTTAAAATTCTTTTCAAAGTAGCCTCTCAGCCCCTTTCCCCCTAATTCCCACACAGTTGGGTGTGGCAGGCTGCGCCCATGTTCTCCCGTTGGTGAAGCCCCTTCCTGTCCCCCTCTAGGTTGTGCTGTGTTGCAGGTCAGCCCAGCGGCTAAGGCACCGGCCGACGCTGATGTGGTGGAGGAAGCCTGCACACGTGACTTCGAGGAATTTGTTATTGTAGGTAAGATGCAGGAGCTCCTCCGAGGTGACCAGATACCGCCCTCCTGCCCCCTCCCCCACAATCGATGTGCCTCTCGAGCAACACCCCGGGGCAGAGGCATCCTGAGAAGCGTCTCCCCAGAGGAGAGTATGTCCCTGATGTGAAAAAAATAGAGAAAAGGTGCTTTTGTTTGGAATGTCTCGGCAGGGAGCCTCTCATCTCATGTGCAGAGCGGAATGCTGGAGCAGACGCTCCTGACTTCAGAACTATTTTGGTGAAATTTCAGAGGAGCATGTTTCGAAATCCCGTGCTTGGTTACTAGCTGTCGTCTCCTTATAGACCTCCCTGCACAAGAACCCCGAGCGGGAGGTGCTGAAGAATCGGTCCTTTCCGAAATGCAGGCAGCTATCTGTGCGTTCTTCTTAGAACCCTGACTGTGATGACGTGACCTCTTTCTCCGATTTCCCCACAGAGCTTGAAGAGTTTAGCGACCCCACAGAAACCTGCGAACGTCCCTGCCGCCCCTCTAAGAGGTACCGTATCTCTGTGGCGTGTCCCCCCGCACGTAGACCCCGGGGCCACCACCTCTGAGGCGCTCCACGCACTGGGCCTCTGGGAACCTCTCGGGCCAAGTTCGGCCACTGCCAACGGCAGGGGTTACCGCGTAGAAACGGAAGCAGCACCACTCAAGGGTCTGCAGTATTTGTATAGTGTTCGAAAGACTGGGATACATTCGTATTCATCCTCATGCATAGGCTGTGGGGGGGAGGGGCTTCAGAGCCCCCTGTTTTAGGTGGAGAAGCTGAGGTTTAGACAGGTGTGTGCATCAGGGCCCAGGCTGTGAAATAAGCGCGGTAAGGTCAGAACTCGGGTCTCCTCACTGTCAATCCAGCGCCCTTTTCACCACACCTCTCGGTCTCGGTGACCCCCCCTCCCCCGCCCTAGTAAATAAAGCTGCTCTGTGGAGCATGGTGAGGAAGAAAGACCCACACTGGTGCTGTGGTTGGTGCTGGTCTCTTCGGACGCCAAATCTGAGTTTTCGGAGAGGGAAAGAAAGTCAAAACCTGACGAAGACACTTACCCTCCTCATGCATACAGGCTTTCTTTTTTTTTTTGCATCACTTACATTTCAGTGTAACTTATGAGCCAAACTTTAATTCTGCTGAGCTAATAGCCCAAGAATTGTACCAAGTGTTCCGGAGGTGCTGGGTGCTGTCGGACGCTCATCGTCAGCTGGCAGTGGCCCTGAAGGCCGGTGGCTCGATAGTAAGTACCAGGGTCAACCGGCTCTGAGCGGACAGCCCCGGAATTCGCATTTCGCCTGCTGTTCGCTTCAGGCGGGGAGGTGGGGAGGTGTTTCCTTTAGAGTCACTGGGTGCTGAGGGAGGGCTCCAAAGGCAGGATGAATCTCACGTCCGTCGAGTATTTATTATGCACCAGGGACTGTGCTCGGCAATTCCCATTTTAATCCTCAAATGTATCCTAGGAAGTAGAGGGTATTGTCATGTTTACTTTAAGGTTCTGGTTCCAGACCCCAGCAGGGCTGGTCAACGGGGAACGGGAGTCACGCCGCAGGCTGCCTAACTTTTCTTCTATCCTCACCTGAGGATATGTGTACTGATTTGAGAGAGAGAGAGATGGAGAGAAACATCGATGAGAGAGAGAAACATCGATCAGGTTGCCTCCTGTATGTGGCCC